>JAHRHZ010000066.1:25488388-25520987 GCA_024137785.1 Ginglymostoma cirratum | reverse complement strand
TGCTGTGTTCATCCAGCCCCATGCTTGTTATCTCTAACCTTCTTCGCCGTCCACTACACCATCAATTTTGGTGTCATCTGCAAACTTACTAACCATACCACTTATATCCATCCAAATCATTCAAATAAAGTGACAAAAAGCAGTGGAGCCAGCACCAATCCCAGTGGCACACCATGGTCTCAAACCTTCGGTCCAAAAAGCAACCCTCCACCATCACTGTCTCCTACCTTAAAGCCAATTTTGTATCCAAATTGGCTACCTCCCGTGGATTCCACGTGATCTAACTTTGCTAACCAGTCTACCATGCAGAATGTTGTTGAATACCTTGAAGTCCATATAGGCAACGTCCACCACTCTGCTTTCATCAATCCTCTTCGTCATTTCTTCACAAAAAAAAACCTCAATCATATTAGTGAGACACTATTTACCACGCACAAAGCTATGTTGACTATCCCTAATCAGTCTTTGCTTTTCCAAATACGTGTAAGTCATGTCCCTCAGGATCCCCTCCAACAAGTTACCTACTACTGACATCAGGCTTACTGGTCAATAGTTCCCTGGCTTTTCCTTACTACTTTCCTCAAATAATGGTACCACATTAGCCAAGCTAAAGTCTTCCAGCATCTCACCTGTGGCTATCAATGATACAAATATTTCAGCAAGGGGCTGAACAACCTCTTCCCAAGCATCCCACAAAAGTTCTGGGATGCACTTGATCAGGTCCCAGGGATTTATCCAACTTTATGCATTTTAAAATGTCCAGTGCCTCCTCCCCTGTAATATGGATTCTTTAAGATATCACTGTTTATTTCCTCAAGTTCTCCAGCTTCTATATCCTTCTCCACAGCAAATACTGACCCAAAATACTTTAATATCATGCCCATCTCCTGTGGTTCCACACAGACGGCCTTGTTGATCTTTAAGGGCCCCTATTTTCTCTCATTATTCTTTTTCCCTTATGTTTTTGTAGAATCTCTTTGGATTCTCCTTAACTATTTGCAAAAAAATCTCCTGTCCTTTTTTGCCCTCCTCGTTTCCCCTCAAGTGTACTCCTACTGCCCTTATAATCCTCTAGGGATTCAGTCGATCCCAGCTGACTATACCTGACAGGAAAATGTTGTCTCTGAACTCTCATTATTTCATTTTTAAAGGCCTGCCATTTTCCAACTGTTCCTTACTTACGAATAGTCTCTCCCAATCAACTTATGAAAGTTCTTACCTAATATCAAAATTGGCCTTCCAATTTAGAACTTTAACTTTTAGATCTGGTCTATCCTTTCCATAACTATTTTAAAACTAATAGAATCATGATCATTGGCCCGACAGTGCTCCCCCACTGACACCTCAATCACTCGGTCTGCCTTATTTCCCAAGAGAAGGTCAAGTTTTGCTCCTTCTCTAGGCAGTACATCACACACTGAAAAAGAAAATTTTCTTGTACACACTTGAATTCCTCTCTATCCAAGCCCTTTACATTATGGTAGTCTCAGGCAATATTTGGAAAGTTAAGTTAAAATCCCTTACCATTACAATCCTATTCTTCTTACAGACATGAGACCTCCTCGCCTACTTGCTTCTCAACTTCCTGCTGACTATTGGAGTCGGGGTTACAGTACAATCACCTTAAAAGGTAATCACCCCTTTCGTATTTCTCAGTTCCACCCATATAAAGTCATTACACGTTCTCCCAGGAATATCGTGCCCAAGTACAACTGTGCTGTTATCCTTAAAAAAAAACCATTGCCCTCTCTCTCGCTCCCTAATTTTCCCCACAGAATCTATACCCTAGAATATTAAGCTACCAGTCCTGCCCCTGTCTAAGCCTTGTTTCTGTAATAGCTTTGATACCCCAGTCCCATGTTCCCAACCCATGCCAAGTTCACCTGCCTTACCTGTCAGGCCTTCTGCATTGAAATAAACTCAGCTTTATTGGTCCTACCTCCTTGTCTCCCTCGCTCTTGTCAGCCTTGACGATTTAACTTGCTCCTCTTCTTTATTGTACCAGCCTCAGGACTTCTCTTCTCACTATGTCTTTCAGTCCAACTCCCACCTTACTAGTTTAAAGCTTCCCAAGTAGCACTAGCAAATCTCTGTAAGCATATTGGCCCCCTTCCAATTCAGGTGCAACCCACCCTTCTTATGCAGGTCACTTCTACCCCAGGAAAGATCCCAAAGAAGCGTGAATCCCCGTCCCCCACACAAGCTCCTCAGCCATGGATTCATCTGTCCTATCCTCCTACTTCCACAGATATGGGAGTAATCCAGATATTACCACCCTCAAGGACGTCCTTGTTAATCTCCTGCCTAATTTCTTATATTTTCTCTGCAGAACCTCTTCCCTTTCTCTTCCTATGTTGTTGGTACCAGCATGTACAATGACCTCCTGCTGTTCACTCTCCCCTTTGAGAATATTCTGCATCCTCTCAGAGGCATCTTCGACCTGGCACCAGGGAGGCAGCACACCATTCTGAAATCCCACTGTCAGCCACAGAAACATTTGTGCCTGACTAGAGAGTTACCTATCACAACTGATCACTTAGAATCAGCCATACCCCTTATTACCATACAGCCAATCTCTGTGCCAGAAACCCGGCTGTCAGTGCTTTATTCCTAAGAGGCCATCACCCCTGACATTATCCAAAACAGCATTCTTGTTTGAGATGAGGTTAGCCACAGGAGACTCCTGCATTACCAAACCACCTCTCTTAGTAGTAACCCAGCTACCTGAAACTGCATTCATCACACCTCCTGGCTCCTGTAAATTCCTCATTGCCTCTAACTGCCGCTCCAACCAATCCACGCAATCCAATAGGATTTGCATCCAAACACTTCCGGCAGACACAGTCTCTAGGACCATAGAAAATCACCCACATCTGACAGGAAGAGCACACCATTATTAAAAGCTATCTTTGCACCTTAAACAATTTACAGACCCAAAACGTACCCAAATAAACAAACTTTTCAAAAACTCAGCATTAGCAGAGTTTTACTGCTCAAGGATACCGTTCGAGGATAATTTAATATCTTTATATTAAAAATCTAATGAAGAGACAGATCTCAGTAAAACTAAAAAAAACCTCCGTGGAGAGAAAACAGTTGATATTTTGGGGTCACTGGACCCAAAATGTGAAGTCTGCTTTCTCTCCACAGATGCTGCCAGACATGCTGAGCTTTTCCAGAAATTTCTGATTTGCAGCATCCACAGATCTTTGGTCGGTTTTTTTTATAAGGGTAGAAACGGCATTTGTACCCATGAATTAGGGAATCTAGAACTTGGAAGGATAGGAGAGGCACTGTCTCAGGATAAGAATCGCAGAATGGTTACAGGGCAGAAGGCGGCCATGCAATCTGTGTCTGCCTCTTTGAATATGAAATTCACAGTCATTCTCCCTCCTTTTTCTGTAAATGTGTACATTGTTCCTTTTCAGGTAACTGGTCTAATTTTCTTTTGAAGACTTTAATTGAACTTGTCCCCACCACTTTCTCAGATATTGCATTCCAAACTTCAATTTATTGCGTGACCTTTCAAACAAAAATCTGTGACCCCTCATTCTCAACACTCTCATGGAGGGCGGGGGGGGGGAAGGAGGTCAGTTTCACTCAGCCCTGCCCCCGACTTTGTTCAGATCCCTCAGAAATTTGTCACATTTCCCGTTGGCCACCTTTTCTCCAAGATGAGGTTGATCATTCAAGGTTATTCACTGAGGTTTGTCAATCTTGGGAATTCTCTACTGTGGAGACTTGTGGGTGCTCCATCAGAAGGTAGTTAAGCTTGATATAGGCAGATTTTTGTTCTTGGGGAAATCTAGGCTACTGGAGTAGCAGGCACAATAGTAGAGTTAAGGCAGAAGATCAAACACAGTTATATTGAATGGTGAAGCAGATTCACAAAACTATGTAGTATACTTATGCTACTACTATATTCTGAGATAACAGTAGGTGAAATTTCAGAGAATTCTAGGCCATTCAGCCCCTCAAACTTATTGCAGCACTCCATTTACTTGCCTTCTCACTGAATCCTTTGACACCCAAAAGCTCTCAAAAGTCTACAAATTCTTGAATTGAAAATTTCAATTGTCTCATTTTGCAATGCTTTTGGGGAGCATAATTGAACGTTTCTAACAGAGAACGCAGTGCATGTTCCATGTGCATGTGGCAGGAGGTTATATAATTGACATTAATTTTAACATTGCAAGTACTGGGCACAGTTTTATTGGGGAGGCAACAGCCTAGTGGCATTATCACTGGATTATTCATGCAGAGACCCAGGTAATGTTCTGGGGCACGCAGGTTTGAATCCCACCGCAGCAGAGTTCTATAAAAATCTGGAATTAAGAGTTAAATGATGACTTGAATCTATTATTCATTGTCAGAATAACCCAACTGGATCACTAATGTCTTTTAGGGAGGGAAACTGCCATCCTTGCCTAGTCTAGCTTACATGTGACTCCAGACCGACAGGAATGTAATTGACTCTTAACTGCCTTCTAGGTGATTAGGGATGGGAATAAATGCTGACCCAGCTAGTGATGTCCTCATCCTGTGATTTTCACTACACCTTTCCTTTCTACAGAAAGCAAAGCCCTTGCCAGTTCTTTCTTTCCTAAAGATTATAATTTGAGTAAAAGTCATCCTTATGAATATTCTTGTCTGCTCCCTCTTCAGTGCTTATATCTATTTGTAATATGGTGTTCAGAACTGTGCATTGTACCAGGTGCAGTCTAACCTAGGTTCTACATAAAAATTTAAAGCAAATATTCATTTTTTAAATTATGCTTCTCTAGAGAAACGCATTTTGATTTGTATGCATTATAGTCGATACTCGTAATTAAAGAGTCTGATTAATAACAAAAGACAGTTTCACTCCAAACAAGAAATACTTCTATCACAAGTAAGCATTTTATCAGTTAAGAGCCTGAAAACAATAATTGGACAGGATTTACTGAACACAAACAAACCTAGCAATACATGCCCTGTCGAGAGGAAAGGTCAAGATGGCTCATAAGTTTGGATTCCAGAGGAATTCAATAGTTAGGCAACACCAGTGCTGAATCAGCAGAAAATCTAAACCACATTGTTCATTCCAAATTGGATCCAAAGGATGACACCAACTCAGGCAACATATGCGATGGTTACTGGCAAAGGGGATAACACAACCCATCTGAAGAACAGTCATATTGGACTTGAAACATGAACTGATTCCCACTCCTCAGATTTCTAGCATCTGCAGAATTTGGCTTTTACAAAACTCATCTGTCAGATATTAAAACTAGGAAACCCAGCATGGTTCGAATCATGTTGTTAGCAGACTTCTATTTGACTTCTGACAAGTAAACTTAGGCCCTTTTGTTTTTTGTGGAATTACAGAACTAATAATTTAGTGGCTTTATCAAAACAACAACAGCTGCCATTAGCCCAACTACAGCCTTCACTAACAAGTTTCATTTGTAACGCGACCTTGAAGTGAACTTCATTAACACAGGAAAAATGCAAGATTACAATACCTGTTCACACAGCCTTTTCCAAGCTGTTTCCTTTGGTCACTGTTGCTTAGAGATAAAGATAATTGTTTGTGGGATTGGTGCATTGCCTTGATTTATATTTACACTTAGGCAAATATGTAATTCATTTTATCCAGTCATTTGTTTAAATTTTAGAATATTCATCTAATTAAAGTGCATTATGATGGGAAACTGACTATTGTAATTAGTAACTTGTCATGAAAGATGATTCATAGCAAAATTCAAATGGGAATTCAAGATATCTATACTTAATTAAGCAATTTTCAGAGCTATGAAGAAAGATTGGGATTAGTTGAACAGCTCTTTCAAAGGCATAATGGGCTGAATAGCATCTGTTCTACACATTTTAATCAAACCGGTCAAATTTGTGACACTACAGCTGGGACTTGAACCTGAACGTTCTGACGTGGAGGTGGAGACACTACTGTTATGCCAGAAGATATTGCATCTATTCCACACTGGTCAAAACCATTTTTGAGTCATAGTTGTAGTTCTTTTCCTCCTTGCCACTAAATTATGGGCAGCAGTTAATTACAACTTGTCAACAGTTTGGTTCCCTGACTTCCACCAACAGCTATTGTGAAGCATTTCTTGTCTATACAATTTCATGTCTGTACAATTGATAATTTAGTAAAAGAGGAAACATGTAATAATTGCTGGCCACCTATTTGGAGTATTAAAGGAATAATAAAAGTAGTAGTAATTTAAACAAAAAGGGGAATAACAGACAAAAATCATAATATTAACAGAAAGAAAAAGAAGTGAAAAATAGCTGAGTCTTATGGATACTCTTCCCCCACCCCAAAACCTCCACATTCAGTGCACCAACAGCACAATGGAACAAGAGTACGATCATGTGGAAAAGAAAACCAACGGGTAGAAACTATCACAGTATGAAAACAAACATTGGACAAGGGTAGCTGTTGAATCGTGCCCACAATTCCCACACAGAACTGCCCACTCGGAGGTGGGACATCGAAAAGAATGAATTATTAGGCCACCTTATCATTCGTGAGGACAGAAAGGAAGTGGTTGACGACTGAAACTCTGGTGTTGCAGGTCTTGCCTTGTGCTCGAATGAGCCATTCCCAGATCACAACCTCATTTACAATAAGTTGGGATCAATACTAATATGAATGTACTGGTAATGCCAGGGGCTCAGAGTTGAGTGCCCAAGGTTTAAGGCAAAAGACACTCAGCTTTAATATACACTGCAAAACAAAAGCTTGCACACAAGCTCCATTCACCAGGAGCATTTCTGTTTGAACTGGAACTCGAAGCGCATGGCAGTACCAAGGCACACATTGCTCAGAAAATGATGATCCAATGCTTTAGGACAACAAGGGCTAGATAATGAGTGCATAAGCTCCTAAAAAAAAAAACCCTAGAAACATCAGACACCAGGACCCTAAAAATGGTCAATTAACAAAACCCCCAAGCTACAGATGGCAAGACTGAAAAGAATACAAAATCAAACAAAAAGACAGCTCATACCTCATTTGCCAAAGATTACATAATATTGCATCCTACCAATTGTAGGTTTGGTAGCATGCAGACAGACAAGTGACTGTAATTTTGGTTTAAATGAAGGCTGCATCCTACCTGCATAATAATTGTGATTTAACTCTTCCTTTCCCCTCCAATTTCACCCCCTCTCATAGTAGTTCCTGTAATGCTGCTCTGTGAAAGATTACCAGCTTTTGAACATTAATACAGATGGTTCAACAGACAAAAGTAGAATCCTTTAGGCAGGTGGTTAAACATAAAATAACTTTCATCTTTCCTCAAGTATTAGGGTCAGAATGCAGTTTTAAGGTACTTTAGTTATTAGGGCCAAATCATTCACTAGCGATAGTTTAGAAAAAAATTTGCTAAATTGCCACACTGGCAACCAGGCAGAAAATATAATCTCCTAAATTCTTTGACTGTACTTTTTAAAATGGCACTCATTATTTCTAATGGTTGAAAGCATTCAAACTGCAGAACTTTTACATTTACATACCTGCAGGGCAAGTTCCTGGGTGTTTAGAATTATCCCTATATTAGAATCATTGCAAAAAAAAACTACCTGCATTTCTTATACCTTTTTGAAGACATTTCAAAGTCCACGGTGAAAACAATTAAGTTATTATGAAGTAATAAAAGTAATAAAAGTAATAAAAGTAATAAAGAAAAACCCAGCATTCCAACTGCCACGCTCCTGAGTGCGTATTCACAGTCACCAATTTAGCACTCACTGCCTGCTCAACAGTTTAACAGTTTCTGCTTCAAGTCTCACATTTTTCTTTGGTTTAACCGCCTCCTCCCCCCCCCCCACAATCACAGGTTGGATCTTTCTACGCTCGGCTCATACCCTGTAAATGGCAGGGTCACACAAGACCATAAAGAGAAGATAAAGGGTAGGACATTTGGCCCCTCAAATGTGCTCAACATTCAATAGTATCATGGCTAATCTAACAATGCTCGTGTTCACTTTCTTATCCTTTCCCCATAACCCTCAGATTCTTAAATACGAGAACAATCTCAGCCTTATATATACACAAAAAGGCTCTTTCCTAACAGCTCTCGATGGCCAGGAGTGACAAAAAAAAAGCGGGGGGCGGGAAATGTAAGAAAGAAAAAAAAACAACCACCTGCTGCACACAAAAAGAAAATACATGCAACATATTTCAGAAAACGTCAGTTTCTGCCCATCTTTTATTCGCAAATAAATTAATCGCCCTCCTTTGCGTAGCAATCATTCACTAGCATTGCTAGGCTTCCAAGCGGGGAGTTTTTTTTCCCCCCCAACAGGCAAGGAAATCAACTTTAATTAGGTCTTATTTCACCTCAGTGCTTCCAAACTTCCACTGACTTCTCACACTTCAACAATATCCAAGATTTTTGATACTTCACTTCAACACAATGTAACCAATCTCCTATACTCGTACATCTCCACAAACTTGCTGTGCCACAGATAGCCGAGTTCTACCACTCCAGTTGGGGCTTTTTCACCCAACACGTGACTACACATCGAAACCTTGGACTAACTCATTCCATCTCTGCTTCCAAAATGTTAAAGTACTCAACACCAATATAACCTCATCAATCCTACACTTTCGAAAAGATAACAAAGAACATAGACCACAAAACTCCATCACTCCTCCCCAAAGGGCTGGCCGTCATTGAAAAGATCAAGCCCCGTGCAAATTTAGACTAGCGACACCTGCGATCATTTATTCGAGGCTTAGCTTAGCTTATTCATTCTTCGCAGTGCCCGACTGATTTTCAATTCTCCCCCCATTTCATTTCCTGAGGTAAGGAGTTATTTGAAGAAAGTGATAAAATCGAATGGTGAGTGGATACTGTGCTAGTAAGGTAAATCTGTTTAAAAGCCTGCTTTCAGGCTGCAATTTTGGGGCTAATGTGCTTGCAAGGACTGAAAGGGGTTCCATGGCAGAGTGCTAGCAGCCCTACCTGTGAACCAGGAGAGGCTAGATTCAAATCCCACCTACTTAAGAGGTGTGTAATACATCACTGATACAGATTGCCCAGGAAAATATCTGAAACAAATACTGGCAAGTTAGTTGTCAAATGGTGATTTGGTAAATTTTCGTGAAAATAACCTACCTCCACTAACATTATCAAGTGCATGCACTGGCTAACACACATATTAAAATCACTCAAGATTCAAGGAACAGGAAGCTCTGGGGGAATAAGTTCCAAGGCTGAGGGATGACCTATATTCTCAGTGGAGCAGGAGTCCACCACCCTCTTTCTCCTCTCTTCTGCAGCAATTTGTGCTACATGTCTAGCCTCACAAAGTCCCTCTATTCCTCTTCTAGATCAAGGGGATCCTATTGAAACTTCCATCCCTAAGTAAGCACTTTCCCTTGGTGATTGCAATAACATTAGAGCAATAAAATCACAGAATACAGTCCCACTTGATGAAGACCTAAGGGAATTCTCAAAAAATGTTGATAGACAATTGAAGGGAAGTCTTGAAGTGACTCAGTCATCTTAAAATTTCCTTATTGGTTCATGGGTTGTATTATTGCCCATCTATAATTGCCAAGAAGGTGGTTAAGAATTAATTATATTGCTGCAGGTCTGGAGTCAGATTTAGGCCAGACCATGTAAGGATGGCAGATTTCCTTCCCTAAAGAACATTAGTCTACCAGATGGATTTCTATAGGCACTGGAGGTACTGTAGATAATGATTGTCACAGTTGGGTCCAAACTCTGAAGGTCTGAAAGTTATTTGGAGTCCATGGGTGATGAGCCAGCTGTGTAGACAGGCACTAAGGAAGGAGACGTGCCTGTAGTGTCGAGATTGTTTCAGAATGTGGCTGAAGAGCTTCAGGACAGAGGATACAACTAGGGGGGACAGGGTTCGCTGTGGGAGAGAGACACACAGAGCTCTCTTCAGAGGGAGGAGGAAAACTTCTTCAAGGTGGGTATCCTTAGAAGAGACTTTGCAGTGTTGGTTTTCAGTGACTTCGAGACAATAAGGAGTGCAGATACTTGAAACCAGAGTCTATAGGTGTGAGACTGGAACAGCACAGCAGGTCAGACAGCATCACAGGAATAGGAAAGTCAATGTTTCAGGCCAAAACATTGACCTTCCTGCTGTGCTTTTCCAGCCTCACACCTATACATTCTGGCTTCCAATATCTGCAGTCCTTATTGTCTCTAAATGACTTGTTTTTCCTTTTAACTACCACCAGTATTCATCCATGTTGCCAATTCAATACTTACATGCAAAGCCCATTAAGGGCAATCTAAACCATCAAAAGTGGTGGGTGGTGAGGTGTAGAGAGAGAGAGAGAGAGAGAGAGAGAGAGAGAAAAGTGACTATATCAGTTAAATGATTTGAGTACTGACAGGCAAATTGTCAATCAAAGTGTTAATGATCCTCAAATCCTTTTTGAAGATGGCATCTTGCACTGAAGGCATGCTAAACAGGCCTATCTTAACCTTTAGTACACAAATATCTAGAGTAAATCACCCCCTTAATTATTCCACGTGACAGAAGCTTGTGTCCATGAAGCATCTCGTGTAGAAAAATATCTCAAGGCACTTTGTACAGGCATAATCAAATGGAAATCAATGCTGAACCAAAGGAGATATTGAGGGAGGGTGATTAAAAGCTTGGTCAAGCCTTTAATTTTTTCCCCAAAATCCCTTTTGTTCATCCCACTAACAATCTAATATTTTCCTATAAAGTGCTCTCTGTATTTGAAGAACTCTTCCACATCTTAGAAGTCACATTATAAATTATTATTTGAAAATCAATACACTTTACAGCCTGAACAAATAAATGACAGGCAATTCATGAAGGTGAAAGGGTTGTAACAATAAGGCAGACCAGTGTAATTGTGGTTTCAAACTTCCACTTACGTCACAAACAGTTTCTTATTTATTGCAATATATTTTCATTATATTGGCTGTTTTCTTGATTTTTGCGAGCAGAATTGTTTTCAAATCCCTCCATGGCTTTGTCTCTGTAGGGTGTGTAAGGTAAGACCATAAGATGTAGGAGCAGAAATAGGCAATTTGACTTATCAAGTTTGCTCACCATTCAATGAGATCATAACTTATCTGATAATCCTCAACTCCACTTTCCTGCCTTATCCCCATAATCCTGGATTCCTTACTGATTTAAAATCAATTTATCTCAGCCTCAAATATACATAATGACCCAGCCTCAACAGCCCTCTGCTGTAAAGAATTCCACAGATCCACCAGCCTCTGAGAAAAGAAATTCCTCCTCATCTCTGCCTTGAATGGACAACCTCTTATTCTGAAATTATACCCTCTGGTCCTACACTTTCCCATTAAGGGAAGCAACCTCTCTTTACCTGAGAATCTTACATATTTCAACAAAATCTCTTCTCAATCTTCTCTACTCCAATGAGTACAAGCCCAATTTGTTTCTCTCAAGAAAAATCCTCTACAGACAGAATCAGGGGGAGGTATATTCATTTTGTTAAATCACTGAGCTAGTAGTCCAGAAGTCTAAGTTAGTATTCAAGGACAAGGGTTTGAAACCCACGACGACAGAATTTTAAATTCAGTAAAATCTGGGATTAAAAGCAACCGATTGTCGTTTATCATAAAAATCCATCTGATTCACTTTAGGGATGGAAATCCACCCTGCCTTATCTGCCCTGGCCTTCCCATGACTCAAAGCCACAGCAATGTGATTGATTTCTAACTGCCCTCTGGGCAATTAGGGATGGGCAATAAAGGGATGACCTAGCCAAGATGCCCACGTCTCATGAATGAATAAAACAAAATCAACCTAGTGAACCATCTCTGTACTGCCTCCAATGCTAATATACCTTTCCTTAAATAAGGGTACCAAACTGTTCACAGTACTCGAATGCAGTCTGACTAGTGCTTCATATAGTTTTAGCAAGATCTCCCTACTCGTATACTGAAACAAAGGTCAATAATCCCTTCACCTTACCTATTATTTTCTGAACTTTGGTGCTAGTTTTTTGTGATTCTTGCATTAAGGACTCCCAAATCCCTTTGTGCTGTAACTTTCTGCAGGCTTTCTCCATTTAAATAAATTTCAGCTCTTCTATTCATCCTCCAAAATTACATAACTTCACATTTTCCCCACATTATTTAGTATCTTATTAAGTCACCTAATGTTGTGGTGGAGAGGCTTATGCATATCTGGAAAGCCAGCTGGAGCGTGGCTCTGGCAGGGGCACCCATGATGATAAGATCAATGGGGAGGATCCATGAAGGCCTCAACAGCAGAGCAGGACAAGGATGATAGCTGAACCTAAAGGTTCACAATGGTTATGAAGGTGAATGAAGGCTGCAAGGGAAAAGGGCTGCCAGTCATATTAGTCTCCATGCCACTGGTTTTCAACCTCCTAACTGCCGAGGTCCATGTGGTGGCTGTCTGTGCGCCACCCTCCCCACATTAAAAGACTTCATACACAGGCGGCCCCCATACCTATTTACGTCCCTCACAAAAATCCCACAGCAATCAGTGAGTAGTGAAGGGAGCAGGACAGTGATAGCTGGAAGCCCTTAGTGTCAAACGGACACATTAGGTACCGGGTGTCCGATTCAGTCATCTTGTTCCTGGACGAGGCAGATGGAGCATTGTGGCAGCTGCGTCCGTGGCTGAGCAGCCCTGTGTAGGATCCGCTCCACTCACGCCAGTAGGGGAGGGGCCTGGAAAAGCTGCCTTAAAAATAGCCTGCCTCAAAACTCCTGACTAAATTACCACATCCACAGAGATCACCCACATGCGGTCAGAAATGAAGAATAATAAACTTTGGAGCCTGGAATTTAAGGACCCAATCAACAGTGACCATTCTGACAGAAGAACTGTGATCATAGCCAGAGGACTGACAAGATGCCAGATTGACCTAGCTGGTCTTTCCAAAACTTGCCTTGCAGACAACTGAAGGGGGTGAAAGGTGATTACACCTCCTTCTGAAAAGGGAAGGCTGCTGATTGGCCCAGAATTCAGAGTTTTGCAATTGCAATTAAGAACTAGTTCATCAGTTGCCTGTCTGAACTCCCTGTGGGGAATCAACGAGTGGCTCATGACCATCCGCCTAATACTTACCAACAATCAGATGACTACAGTTGTCAGCGTTAATGTCCCAACCCTTGACTTGGAAGAGGAAGTAAAGGAGACTTTCTAAGCCAACCTTGACACACTGTTGTCAAGTACCCCCAAGGAGGACAAGATAATTATTTTCAGAGATTTCAATGCTAGAGTTGGTTGAGTGAGACCACAATCTTTGGAATGGCACCATCGGAAGGGAAGGTATTGGCAACACCAACTCCAGTGGAGTCCTTCTTCTCACAAAATGCACTGATACAACCTTACTATCACAAACACACTCTTGTTCTGGCACAGTTGTCTTTACTTGGGCACAGTTATCTCTGGTGTCTTGGCAGACACAGTTTGCTCAGGAAACTGATATTTTGAAAAGTTCCTGCACTCTCACGTCTGGAAGAATAGTTTTCTCCTTGAACCCAACAATGGGGTTATTTTCAGAAGTGGAAGATATCACATGGGCTGCACTTCCTCTCAGGCTTCTCATTCTCCAAACAATTCCAGATATCTAAATACACTCCATCCAGTTACTGTTCAAACAGCACCCACAGGGATCCACACCAGACAAGTTGTTATTACTATCATGTGAATTCTAGGAATCCTTGTTTTAAAAAATAAATCTGATGTCCACATTAACCATTCAATGACCCCTTTTAAAGAAACCACTCCAGGCACTTCTATTTTGTATGTCAGTTAGCTCAGTTGGCTGGACAGCTGGTTTGCAATGCATAGTGAATCAACAGTGTGGCTTAAATTCCCGCAACCAGCTGAGGTTACCATGAAGGCTTCACCTTCTCAACTTTGCCCCCTTGCCTGAGGCGTGGTGACTCGCAGGTTAAACCACCACCAGTTGTCTCTCTCTGAAACAGCAGGACTATGGTGACTCTACATTTTACTTTATTTCCACAATAGTTACCAAAAATTAGTTTTTCCAATCCTTCAAACCTTAAATCCTCCAAGAAATACTAAACATGAAGCATCTTCATAACATAGTGTACACCTTAAAGAACTGATTCTGAGTGTCATTTGCATCTTTTATTCTGTTAAAAAATCTAGCTTCATGCTTTGTTCTATAGAACCTGCCTTTCTCAATACATGTCTGTGCCCATGAAGAAGTAAGCATGTTTATTACATTTATCTTCCAGGGTGCTATGTGAATGAATATTTACCTTTTCTTTTGATTTAGATTTCCATGAATGCTGTTTCATGTTTATTACTGAAAATGACAACACTGAAAATACATTCCCTTGAAAACACATCTTTTGGACAAACGAGAGGTGAGAAAATAGGGAATGTGTTGTCCCAGGTACCTCTCCTGTTCATAAGACTTCGTAGCTCACAAACAAACCCTTTGCAGCAATTAATTATACCTGGAAATATCTTTATAACTTTTGGGTGTAATTTTAAAATAAGATATTTGACATATTAACAACTTTACCCAGGAATTTATCGCACAGATTTGATAAATGGGAAAATAATTAATCTAGTATCGTGTTTGATTTGAAGCTTTTTAAAATTATGCTTATTGTGACAATAGTGCACTGTTTACTAGATAGATTTCATTTAATGGCAGTCACTTTACACTAAGTCCTTGTAATAAATGATGTGCTCGTGTGGATTTGCTTGAAGGCTTTTTAAAACAAAATAAACAAGCGGACAGTTATTTACACCCAACAAGCCCCAACAATTGTTTGTGGAGCATTTATATAAATGGAGATGAGTTAGTTTCGTACTATCAGAGGAAAAGATCAACCAATTAACTTTCACAGTGTTAAGTACTATAGAATACTGATGTATAATCCAGTAAATTTTCTTTAAAAAACCCAGGATGCAATGTCAGAGGCAATACTGGCATTTATTAACTATTTCTAGTCACTGTTGTGAGGTGGTGATGAATGATCTGGCAACAATGAAGCAAAGGCAAAACATGTTGAAGTCTGGGATGGTGTGTGATACAAAGGGGAACCCAGAGGTGATGTTTTCTCCATGCATCTACTGATCTCATTTTTTTTGGGTGGTGGTGGTCACATCTTTGATGCCATCAAAGGAGCTTTAGTGTGTTTCCTGAAATGTTTTAGATGATACACATTGCAAGCACTGGTGGTGGATGGTGTGCTAAGTGGAATATTTTGTCCCAAACTTCAAGTATTGTTTTGGCTGCACTCATTCAGGGAAATGAAGAGTATTCCCTTACACTCCTGAATGGTATCTTGGAGGTGATGGAAGATTTTTGATGAGGCAGGAGGTGAGATACTTGTCACAAAATATCTCTGATATGCTGTCTCTGATCTGCAACTATATTCATTATCGTAGATTGCTATCATTTATTGTTTTCTTACAGAGATGATTTGTATAATATTTAAAGTGTGTACATATATATATATGCAATATAGTCATTTATTCATTTACTTTCCAATATGATCACTAGTTAGTTAAAGTCTACAATAAGGCCTGGAGTTGAGTCAGTTTACCATTTTTAATGGATAGACGAAAATACCTTGAAAAGTGTGTGCTAGGTTAATCACAAAAGGTGTCCAACATATAATGCTTGTATCCTCCAATTTCTGCATTGACAGTCAAGCTAAACGACCTGAAGAGAAAGAAGAAAGATTTAGACCTAAATAGCATTGTAGTGATTATAACGAGTTCAGCCAGGTAGACCTCATAGAATGAGTTCCCTGACTGGAGCAGATAAACAGCCCCAATCAGGGAACCCTGGCTGACAGAGGAGAACAGGAGTCTCAGACATCCTGTTCATTCTGAGAGCTGGCTCTAAGGGAGCTGGATCAGTGTCAAGGACTCTCCATAAATAAAGGGTGACTTGGTGCCGGGATACTGGCCTTTGTGGAATGATTTCAAGCACCTTGAAATCTGACCCCTGACCCCTTTACAGGTCACATAGCAATTGGAGGTGTAGTCACCATTGAAAATCAGGACTCTCCATCAATGCATCTCCTCAAGACATAATCACAGATTAACTCACTGACTGTTCTCTCTCAAATCCAAGATAAATACACAAGGCTTTTCCCATCTACTTTGACTACATCTAAGCTGCTAAACAGTGTACTTGTATAAATCTTCTAAAAATAAAATCTGCATCATGTCTTTCCACCTTCTTTCTCTTTTCCCGGATTGTAAGGCTCAACTTCATAAACCCTGCAGCAATTATCACACCAGATAGTTTCTCAAGTCATTTAGCCTAAGTCACATGATTCACTGGAAATTCTATTTTGACTCAATTTTAAAAATGTTTCTGACACTTAAAAAGTGCCACCTTTACAATGCTGAAACCCAAAATCCCATTTATTTCTATTTAGAACTCAAGTTCAAACTAAAAATAAACGATAAACCTTCATCGCAATGATTAGCCTGTTGAGTTTCAAATTAAATAGGTGCTTCACTAAATAGTAAATGTTTTAATAGTTTCATATAATTGTTATCTGCACAGGGGAAGATTTTCCACTCTACAGTCCTGTGCCTTGTGAAATGTGGGCCCTGAATTTTTACTGATACTGTGCTACCAGTGGAGGCAGACTTTTTTGGGATGTGGGCAAGGTCAGCATTTATTGCCAATCCAAGGTAACTTCTTCAACTGCTGCAGGTACATTTATAGTACGCAGAGAGTAGGAACTGCTGATGCTGGCGTCTGAGATAACAAGGTGTGGAGCTGGTCGAAAGAGGAGCAGGAAAGCTGACATTTCGGGTCTGGCCCCTTCTTCAGAAAAAGGGTCTGAAACCTTCTGAAGAAGGGTCCAGACACGAAACGTCAGCTTTCCTGCTCCTCCGATGCTGCCTGGACTGCTGTGTTCAATCAGCTCCACACCTTGTTACCACATTTATAGTACTGCTAGGAAAAGAGTTTCAAGTTTTTGACCCAGCAACTGTGAATGCTTGGCATAATAGTTTCAAGGCAGGATGGTCTGTGTCTTGGAGGGGAATTTGCAGGTGGTTGTGTTGCTGTGTGGCTGCTGCCCTTGTCCTTCAAATTGAAAAGATATTATGTGTAATGGTCTGGTGGATACAGGTGCCATTCACTAGCTAAAATAGATGTTTTCCAACCTGCAATACCTTACTGTTCCTGTCTTCAATGTCTATCATGAACAAGAGAGAGAAGCGAATATTTTTAATGTTCTCCTGTTCCATCTGTAACAAAGGTGAGCTTTTGTTTCTTTTTTATTTTCAAAACTTGTTTGTGAAGTCCAATTTGAAAATGACCCAGAGCATACTCTCTAGGGTTAAAACCTTAGGGTTGATTAATGCATTCAAAAAAGGTGGGGTGAATGGTTTCTCATAACGTACATTCAAACTCACAAACATACTTGGAAAAATCCAAGAGAAAGTAAAGGAATTAAGTCACAACTATCAATTAAAAATCAAAGATGCTGTATTAATTTGTGTGAATTAGAATGCAGTGGAGTTTTGTTATTGGCTGGTCTGACAGAATTACTTTTTTGACAAGTTCAAGTGCTGGTGGATTGCAATTGAAGGCATAATATAAATCTTGTAGCTGGGGCTTTAGTTCACGTTTCAAGTGATGTACAGATTCTTTCCAAATATCAGACTTTGAGAGAAGTTGAGACTAGAGGCAGGCTATAACCAATGCTTGGAGCCGCTTTGCTGTTGACTGTATTGATATAAAAAGCAGATTGAGGAAAGAAGTCAAAACTGTAAAATAAACTGTCAGTGTAGCCACTGCTTTGTTAAGAGTCTGAAGTGGACAGTCATGCAGCAAGGGACACAGCTAGCAGGGGCAAGTTGTGGGGACGGGTGGTGAAATGTGGGCAGTAGCAAATTGAGGAAATGCAGACAGAAGGGAAAGGATGGCAGTGGTCAGTAGTCAGAGGGGGACAACAGTCAACAGCTGTGGGGTGACAGAAGTGTCTGATGCAGCAGTGTGATCCCATTGCCATCTGCACATGTGCACATGACTAGCAGCCATTACTGCTGGCAATATTAGGATAGCAGCATACAGCAGTAATTTCAATCACATGACTGGGTCTCCCATTTGCAACACTCAGTTAAGGTAGTTTTGATGTAGTGTCAAAGGTTATTGTACATTAAGATGATAACTCTGGAGGACATTAGTGCCATCTCATTCATAATGTGTTTCAATGGTTTCCTTTGACCCAAATTGCCTGAGGTAATCATCTGGAATTTCTACATAATGCAAGGAGTACAATGTTCCAGGAGGATGGTATAAGCTTCTGACCCTAGTTACTGCTAATTAGAACTTCCCAGAAATTGTAGTTAACTGAGATCATGTGATTGGTGACAGCCATGTTGCAAGTCCAGGAAAGTGTTAATTTTTAAAAAAACACTGTAAACACTTTATTCCCCTACTCCCCTGTCAAGAATCTATCAATCTTTCCCTTCAGTATACACAAGGACTGGTTCAAAGCTCTCTATGGTAAAGATTCCAATGATTCACAACTCTCTGAAGGAAGAAATGCCTCCTCATCTCAGTCTTAAGCTGGCACTAATTTATTTTGAGACCATGCTGGTCCACCACTCTCCCATGAGGTAAAACATCCTCTCAACACTAACCTCGTCAACTCCTTAAGAATCTTCTGAACTGCTTTGAATGAAATGATATCTTTCCTTAAATAAGGGAACCAAAGCTGCTCACAGTACTTCAGATGTGGTCTCAACAATGCCTTATATAGTTGCAGTAAAGGCTTCCCCTACTCTTATACTCCAGCCCCCTTGAAATAAGGGCTGACATTCCATTAGCCTTCCTGATTACCTGCTGCACCTGTGTGCTAGCTTTCTGTGTTTCATTCACAAGTACCTCAAAGTGTCTTTATGTTACAGCTTGCTGCAGTTTTTCTCTATTTAAATAATATTGTTCTTTTATTCTCCCTTCCAAAATGAACTTCACATTTTCCCATACTATACTCCACTTGCGGACATTTTGCCCACTTGACCCAATCAATATTTCTCTATAAATTGTTTGTAGCCCTATCACAACTTGCTTTTCCACCTATTTTTATGTCATCTGCAAGTTTGGCTACGGTACATTTTCTTCCTTCCTCCAAGTCATTGAAATACATTATACACAGTTATAATCCAAGCACTGATCAATGTAGAACCCCTCTGATTACAGGTTGCCAAACTGAAACAGAATCCCTTATCCCCACTTGCAGTTTCCTGCCCATTAGCCAATTCTCTAACCATGCTAATACACTACCTCCAATACTATGGGCTCTTATCTTATGACTTAACCTTTGTGAAGTACCTTGTTGAATGCCTTCTGCAAATCTAAATATAACATATTTACTGGTTCCCCTCTATCCAGTCTGGTTGAGACTTCCTCGAAAAGCTCGAATAGTCAGACCACGAAGGCATGTTGACTCTACTTGATTAGATTATGATTTTCTACATTTGTTCCTATTACTTCCTTAATAACTGATTCCAATACTTTTCTGACAATAGATATCACACTAATTGATCTTAGTTACCTGCTTGTTGCCTTCCTCCCTTTTTGAATAGGGGTGTCATATTGGCAGTTCTCCAATTCTCCAGTACTTCTCTGCAACCAATGAATTGTCTATCTATCTCTATCTTCCCTATCTTTATTTCTTATCCTCTAATATAATATTGCAAAGAGTGACACAGCCTCTGCTCTGATCTTTGACCCTGTTGAAGACCTGTTTGAGGATGAGGATCTGTTCAAAAACTGTCAATAGAAAACCACTCTATTTGGAGATAGCCTTACTTGTTTTCTCTTTCCATATATTCTGAACTGCTGAACAAAGGAAATCAAGCTAAAACCCAACCCCTCTGCAATTAGCTTTGTATTTACCTTTTGTTTTATAATTGTTTATTCCTATGGAAACTGCAAGTCACATGGCGCATTTCTTGGAGCCTGATGATGTCATATTCAGGAAACCAATTAACTTTCAAAATACAAAGTGTCAGCAAACAGTCCTCAAAATACTCCTCTTAAAAGGGACTTCACAAAATAAAATACAGGCTTTTCTCAGCACACAAGTCATCATAAGATAGAAAGATAATTTAGAATCTCTGTACTCATATTCTATCTTAAAACCAATTTTCCTTTACTACCTTTCTCCCTGCCTCAAAAGCTTTCAACCACATTTTTCAGAAACCTCCACCTCCAAGATCCTTCCCTTACTAAATGTTGCCCACTCTTTACACTGCACAGCAATTTGAAATATTATCTATGTGAGAATTATCAAACAGATGCACAATTTTGTTCTGAAGAAATTTTGAAAAAACAGATGTGGCCAGATATGCTGAGTTTCTCCAGTATTCTCTGTGACTTTTTGCGCATTTTTAGTGTTGAACTGTCAAACTTTTGTGACATGTTCTGAAAAGAAAGACAATGAGTTACTGACTTAAACAAAACTTAAAAGGCTTTTGAGAATGATTCTTCAAGGCTGGTATGCCTAGTTCCAATCGACCCAAGAGAGAAAAAAAATATAATTTGTTTTACTCTCTGCCCCAAACTCCTCAGCAGTCACATCTATCTCCTTTTACTTAAATGATGACTGGCAGCAGAAATTCTGATGCTTTTGAGGCTTCCTGCTTAAATTGCAATACTAACGTCATTCCATTCAGAGTACTTTTCTCAGCAGGCAGCTCTGTCTTTGAAGAGGCAATTTCAGTATACTACAAAGTCAGAGATCAAGCATCATCAGAGCTGGAAAGTTAAAGGCTTGACTCCCAACACTTTTGTAGTTCTTAAAAACAACAGGAGGTTATTGACTCATTTGAAAATTGGAAGGACAAGTTAAAGCTCCGGAGAAAATAAAATCAGATAGCAACTCTACAGTACCTTGCAATGATATACCTCTGACAACTGGCCAATGGAGACTTCAGTGAAGGTCTAGAAACAAATTGCTTACCTGGCCTCCTCAACAATAGATTTGCAGGAGCGAAGGAATTAACTGAGGGTGCATGCCCCTCATTAAATGATAAATAGTCAGTGAAGAAAGTTTAAATAAACAAATAAAGGACTCTCGTGGCTCAGTGATAATGTTCCTACTCCTGAGTCATCATCTGCTCCACAGGATTGCAATAACATCTCTGAATAGGTTAATTTTTTTAAAAATTGAAAAACCAATCTGAATTTTATTCACCAGTTTAAGCATTTTCTCATTCACAGTTGCTTAATATGATTTGCAGTAAGGATTTACTATTTCTGGTCATACACATGTAAAAAGAAAAGCTGTAAGAAGATTATAAAAAGAATTGAACTGTAAGTTCAGGATAAACTTCATTTGGCAGAAAATTTGCTCCAGGAATGAGTTTGATTCAGTAATGCCAGGACTACACTGGTTAGACCACGTGCAGAATATTGTTTGGATATCTGCTCATTTAGAAAAATGGAGAATGTGCAAAGATGGAAAAAGAATGATTTTGAGTATGAGTAGATGACACATGAGAAAAGATTGATAAAGCTTGATCTCTGCAGCTAAAGATTTAGGAGGGAATCCCACAGCAGTAAATAAAATGCTAAATAGCTTAGATAAGATAAATCATGAACACTGCTTCAAGATAAGGCAGTGTAGCAGAACCATGTGCCACAAACATAAATGGCTGAAAAGTAAATTTGGCAGAGATTCCAAAAAGATATTCTTGCAAAGGGTGATAAATGTCTTAAATAACTTATCAAACAGAATATTCGAGACAAGTTAATTCAGAACATGGTTGGTTGGCAGGCTAAGGATTAAAATGCCACATGGAGAGGTTCCAGTGGCTTGAAAGTACATTTCACAGTTCTTGACTTTGTTGAAGCTCTATTATTGCCTCTAGTGAGATTAATAATTGGAGCCTCCACCTAGCCTACCTCTTTATGTTCCACCACTAAAAAACACAAATGTCTACGTCACACATTGTGTGTCAGGTTCACCACTCTGGGGGAATAGCATGTAAAGAAAAGATAATATATAGGAATGAAAATTAGAACCTGCATTAAATATTTATTTAAGTGTCAACAAGAGGCAGAAGGACTAACTTTGCAAAACTTTTTTTTTTGACCAGCAACAAGCCGAGTCTGGGAATAGGTCTATTTTATCATAATACTGATTCTCTAGACAACCCAATTACTTCTTCCAAGCCTCACTCAATTAGCACAATTGTGAGGAGATTTTCCTGGGTCTGTGCCCAAGTGCACAAGATTGCTTGGAGTGCAAACCTATATAAAAAAAAACTACATGATTTTTCATCCATTAATCTAAATGGAAGGAACATTCTGTGCAGGCTTCTGGCCTCCAAACAAATATCCCAAAATTTGAGGTATTCAGGCTGACTGGTGCAAACCAATGAAGATCTTGTCAACACTGCTTTATGAAATGAAATAAAGAATTTTGAAGCTTTAAATAAAAGATTCTTATAATGTCCCCACCTTCTGCTTGCAGTCAGACTTCAGTTCTTCAGAAACTCTGCATTATGGGGCTAATTTTAATCAGGCCTTTCATTCAGAAATTCCAAAAGGAACTGCAGTTCCACACCCATCCAAATTATATTCAACAGACAGTAAAGTCAGCATGTGAAATGTCACATCTCACTAAGGTACAGTGCTGCAAACCAAGCCCTGCTATTCCCAGAGTCATCACAAGACTTAAAAATTTTTTGAAATATAGCAGAATTCTCCAATTGACCTGTCTTTTAGACCCAAGCTGTCATAAAGCATGGATCAAATGTCTTTACAAGAATGTCTATTGTAAATAAATGGACTCTAGCTACAGGTAAACAATTATGAACCGTCGACATATAACTCTATTAATTGAGACTCTAATCCCCTTATAAAGTTCCCCATACACTCACAGTCACATCAGAGAGAAAACCATGTATTATGTTTGGAGAGAAAACTGGGAAAGCAGTTCAGTGATTATTGTTCACAGGATCTGTTAAGATGATTCTGGTGCTAATCAGAATGCTGCTTCTTGCTTTTTTTCCCAGATGCTGCCACAGATTTGCAAGCAGCACAGGGTGACTAGTTCACTGACAAAAGGTCTCTGATTTACTGCCTGAAAGTCAGAACTGACAGCAACTACTGAAGGAAAGGTAAACTGGTATCTTAAGGCTTAAAGTGGCTTTCACTGCAGAGAATAGAAAGAGCTCCTGAGCTGATGGTGGTCTGAATAGCTTCTCTGTATCTTGTTAACAACACCAGCTGTTCATCTACCTGAGAAGCAATCATGTTATTATCAGCAAACAGAAGACCTTTGTCATCGGTAACTGGTCACTAGTCCACAAATCGATTTGCTTCTTGTTGCCAACCGGAGCTCCATTTGCACACAGTCCTTTGTCTCCAGTTCATCTGCAATGATTGCTGTAACTCACAACTGGGCAGTGTTCACAATGAGTACCAAGTTACTTGCTTTTAATACAGGCAGCAATCCTTGTAATCTCTGGTCTCAAAAGAGTTCTTTTCTCATGTCAGTCCAGAATTCAAAACAAAACACAAAAATGAAAAGACAGTGTTTCTAGAAAGTACCATTTCACTCCCAAATATCTCAGATTCCTAACGTACACAGAGAATATGGGCCATAAAACCTAGAAACATTCCATTTGACCCAAGCAGTATATGCTGGGGTATGTGCTTCACTAGCAGATTACAAGAAATGTTACCCTCTATAAATTAATGGTACTTCTTGTCATTAAAGTAGCAAGTCTATTCTCGTTTAGTTTGTCATCTTGTCACTAAAACTTTCATTCGTTCAAAAAAAATTGTCAAAAAGATTTTAAAGGGGTAAGCGCAATGATAGCCTGTCAGGACAAAATAAAACATGCATAATTTTTCAGATGTAGTTTTTTAAAAAAACAGTTTCCAAGGAGATTACAGATCTCCCATAGTCATGAAATTTATATATATGAGTCACTGTCCATATCTTCACACCTACAAGTAGCTCACGTCATCCAATTTTCATTCAGAGAGGGTCAAATCTTGTATTCATTTGTGCCGATTCCTGTTTTAAAAAAAAAGAAAGTTATAACCTTGAATTTCAATTGCTTTATGAACTTTATAACTCAGACACCTATTGTATCCAAAAAAAAAACAGATTTGCTTTTATTAGCACTTTACAGCTAATGAGGTACTCTTTAAGTCTGGTCATAGTTGCGATTAAAGAAATACACTGTGATCATAACCAGATACACTTCATTGGTTAAGTGACAAATATTGGCAGAACTAGGTGAAATCACTTATTTTCTTTGAACTAATGCCACAGGATGTTTCATGTTTATCTAAGAGACTTTGGTATAACATCTCATCTGAAAGAAGAAATGTTTGAAGGATCAGCTTAGATTTTCTTGGTCAAGACCCTGGAGTAGTACTTTCTTTTTGACTCAGAGGTGAAAATAGTACCAATGAGCCATGGCTGACATCATGCATCCAATTCTAAGAGTCTGCTAGAAGCAACAGCATGCACATTGGAAAGTGAATATAGTGGGCAGAAGAAGGAGCCTGAGTTTTGCACTTTACAATATGAACAAAGTTCCAAGGTGGCTCAGTGGTAAAAGCAGCATCTAGTTACCCAGAAAATCCTGGTTTGGTCTATCCATGTTTAATTCACCGAGGTTAGTACGGGTCCTTCAATTAGCAATAGTATCTTGTAATTTAAAAAAAACAACAAAGCTACGTGCTTTGTATTGTTACCTAAATCCTGATAGGAAACACATGTGCAAACATCAGATGATGAAATAATGAAGTTTGGCTCTGATGACTCCCATAATACATTACCAGTCACTGCCTGAATTTGTACAAATAGCTTCTTTGGTGAGATACCAGATGTTTCCTGTGGCTTTAGCAGAGGAGCTTAGAAAATTGAGGTAGGGGTATCTGTAAAAATAACTTCCACAAATGTAAGCTGGTATCAGCAGTGGACAGGAACACAGCAGAGAGATGAACTGCAGATGTTGAAGGATGGAGTATCAATTATATTGAGAGATGACGGTTACATATTTTGCCACTGGTGATTTTCCTCAATGATGTGACAGCCTGGAAGCAGAAAGGGACAGTCTGAAACAGAGATGGGAGTATAGTTACATGACAAAAAAATTTTCTGAGAGTTTAATCAAATAGGAACAGAAGTGCTCATGTGAATTACAGTTTCTAAATGAGGGGGTTAATAATACTGGTCTTGAGGTAGATAGAAACGTTCTGCAGCACACAGATTGGCAAGCACAAGCACTAAAGGTGAGGGTTGTAAGGTACTGAGTCACCATGCTTCATGAATAAGCTGAGCTAGAGAGAAAGAATCAAAAACAGAAGTTGCTGAAGAAGCTCAGCAGGCCTGGCAGCATCTATGAAGAGAAATCAGAGTCAAGGTTTCGGGTCCGGTGACCGTTCCTCAGAGGAATTGCTTATGTTTCTGATTTACAGCATCGCAGTTCTTTCAGTTTTTTTTCTTAGAGAGAGTAAATGATGTCTCATTTAAGTGGGAGATAGAGCACAATATTTAAATTGAGAAGTGGAAGTTGTGAGGCTGTTAGTGGGCACAGCAAAAGATATGGTCTTGACTTTGGACACAGGAACAACCATGTGTCTTTCACACTTTGAGTCTGACATAAACATTAGGAGCTATGCAGTTGAGATTTATTGCCATTCTGCAGGATAATCTTGGAGCATTAAGGGGTTTTGGTCATTGAGAAGGAACACCAGTAAATTTGAGGAAGTATGGTAAAATCCTGTAGTGAACATCCACCCTATTATTCGCTGTATGTTCAACCTTATAGCCTGCAGATTGGAAGTTGAAAAATGACTGTTACATCAAGGTAAAGACATTAAAGGTATACAATTAAGATCTTTAAATGGAGTTAAGTTTCAAATCCTGAGCTGTGCATTATGAGGCATAGGCATCAGTTCAGGTGTCAAGACAGTGGAGTAGTTCAGAAATTAATGAGTAATCTTAGGATTGACTTTCTGAGGCGGGGATTGGGATGTAGATTTTTTAAGCTAGGGGTAGTAACCATGAATGGAAAACTTCACTAAATATTTTCCTTGCTTGCCAGAATTGAGGCCAACTTTAACATCTCTAATAAATACAGTTCACAGATATGATTTCCAATTTTGTCGGATTTGCTTCGGTGAAAGAGTGAGGGTTGGACGTAAACCATGGATGTATATCCAGCTTTTCAGAACTCACTTGACTTACAACCACTGAATAACTTATGCCACCCCTGGAGACCTATAACAGCTTACACATTGATTACAGGAACATAAATTATCCAGCCACATATGGTCGGTGGAGTTGAATGTCATTGAGCACAGAAACTTGACATCTTTAACTTCAAGCATATAAAGACACTGTCTCACTAAAACACAGTTACGGGGTCCAACCAACCTAAAACAAGTGTTCAGCTCACAGTTTACCCTAACTTTACATTTTGAAGGGAGTGGTGGGAGGAAATGTAAATTCAAGTGCCATATTTAGCTGCCAGTAAAAATATTGGGTGATGTATTAGTGTGTGCGAATAAGAAGTAAAAGCTACAGAGATATCCATTAACATGCCTGGTTCAGATCGTGTTACATTTCTTACTTTGATGCAGAGATCAAATCAGAATGAGGACTATTACAGTAAAATATGTTGAATGCTTTCATTCACTTTAAATTGTGAGTTCAAAGTATTTCCAAAATTAAAAACAGCTTGAACAGCTATCTTGGCAGAACTTTTCTGAGTACTGAGAGATTCTGTACTACAGTTGGATGACTGGGAGGTTGGGAATAAATATACAGGGACAGGTGCTGAAATGTGACATCTGAATGCCTTCATCATTCTGCTGACAGAGATGCTTTAATGCCAATGCAGCAGCATAATGTGATTTAAGACCTGCCGTCTTAATTGGGAATTGTGTGTTGGAGCTGGCACAAACAGTGTCAAAAGTTTACAGTTTCACACATGCTGTTATGGGAAGTTGACAGACACTTCCCCCCCAGAAAGAAAAATCTCAGCGAGTTGGCACATAAGACTGCCATTGTACCTTCTTAAACTGTTCAAAAGTACTGCTGGGGGATCCAGAAGGAAGATTTTAGGCCAATCATTCAATGGGAGTAGCAGCAGATTCCAAAAGGAAAAATAGGTCATAAAGACTTACAGCACAGAAACAGACGCTTTGGTCCATCTTGTCCTCACTGACCAGATATCCTCAATTAATCTAGTCCCATTTGCCAACATTTGGCTCATGTGCCTGTTAACCCATCCTAATCATATACCAATCCAGGTGCCTTTTAAATGTTGTAATTCTACCAGCCTCCACCACTTCCTCTGGCAGCTCATTCCATACACATTCCACCCTCTGAGTGAAAAACTGCCTATTAGGCACCTTATATATCTTTCCCCTCTCACCTGAAGCCTATGTTCTCTAGTTTTGGACTCCCCTAACTTGGGGAAAAGGCCTTGACTATTTACCCTATCCATGCCTCTCATGATTTTACAAAATTCTATAAGGTTGCCCCTCAGCCTTCGATGCTCCAATGAAAACAGCCTCAGCCTATTTAGCCTCTCCCTATAGCTCAAACCCTCCAATCCTGGCAACATCATTTAAACTCTTTTCTGAATCCTTTCAAATTTCCTACAGCATCATCTTTCCTACAGCAGGGAGACCAAAATTGCATGGAGTATTCCAAAAGTGGCCTAACCAATGTCTCGTACAGCCACAACATGACGTTCCAACTCCTATACTCAATGCATTGACCAATAAAGGCAAGTGTACCAACTGCATTCTTCACTATCCTGTCTATATGTGACTCCACTTTCAAGGAACTGTGAACCTGGTCTCTTTGTTCAGCAACACTCCCCAGGACCTAACCATTAAGTGTTTAAATCCTGCCCTAATTTCACCTACCAAAATGCAGCACCTCACATTTATCTAATTTAAACTCCATCTGCCACTCCTCGGCCCGTTGGCCCATCTGATCGAGGTCCTGTTATACTCTGAGGTAACTTTCTTTGCTGACCATGACACCACCGATTATGGTGTCATCTGCAAACTTATTAATTATACCTCCCATATTCACATCCAAATCATTTACAGGTAATTCTCCTATAACACGACAGTTGCATTCTTATACAACCTTGTGTTATAGAAAATCATGTTATAGGGAAATTGCTTTGGAAAATCACTATACTGTATAGTGGAAAGTTCATGTTATCCAAACAGTATCCACTATTCATCAATCGCGTTATAGCCAATTTGCATTACCGAAACACGTTAGCAGAAATACCTGTATATAAATAACAAAAAGCAGTGGACCCAGCACTGATCCTTGCGGCACACTGCCGGTCACAGGCCTCCAGTCCGAAAAGCAACTTTCCACCAACACCCTCTGACCCCTACCTTTGAGCCAGTTATATATCCAAATGGCTTGTTCTCTCTGTATTCCATGTGATGTAACCTTGTTAACCAGTCTACCATCCAGGACCTTGTTGAATGCCTTACAGAAAGTCCATATAGACAATGTCCACTGCTCTACCTTCCTCAATCCTCTTCATCACTTCTTCAAAAAATCTCAGTCAGTAGTACAGTACAATAGTTGGGTCAGCAGTTTACAATTTTCTCAGTATCTGTGCTGCATGTGGATTATTAACTATCACGGTTTGTGAGTTGACTTGCTGGCCACTGTTCAGAGATTGTGCAGCTGATGCGACCTGTGTTACAGCACTAGTTCTTGTTATCTTTGACAATGTAATCTACTAGGTCACATATACATAAATATATTGAGTTACAAACTTCACATAAACTATGTGATATTATATGTAGAGAATCCATGGTTTACGAAAGTCTGACTTGTGAATGCTTGTACTTACAAACACAATCCCATTCTTGGTTGTAATTTTAAAGACACAACATACAACCATTTCTTGTCCTTAAAGACAGCTGCTTTACATTTTTACCAGACGTGTGTTCAAATCAACTTGCTAATGGACTCCAGAAAGGAATCCATTCATTACCGGAGGACTGCCTATATGTACACATTGTGCGTGTGTGTGTGTGTGTGTGAGTGTGAGAGAGAGAGAAATTAATAACTTGCACATGTTTCTTTAGCAATGGTGATTACTTTTAAAACAGTTTTTGAGGCCTGGCTTTAATGGGATTTTTTGTGCACCACGAATGAAGTTTTATTTATCTTAGATTGGTCTGTGACACAGCAAGATAAATAATAACTTGTTAGAGACTTCTGGAACTTATTTTAAGTTAAAGGAAACACCCATTGTGTAGAGAGGGAAGCCTGGTTTTAATTTTATTTGAGAGGAAGTCTTGTGGAGCCCTAGTATGAAGATGGCTGTATAGATCAGTACTCCTATGAAGGGAAGGCTATAGTGGGGAGAAAAGAGTTAGTCCCACTCCAGAAGTGTTGGTATAAAACCTTGATGAGGTTACTTAACACTGAGTACATTTATGCTAAATAGTATAATAACTCTAGGATGAAGCTATATGAGGTACCAGTCTATAAATTGAAGTCACAGGCAATGTAAACTTAAAAAGGCATTAGACACAAGGATCCTGGTGTGAATATTGTACAGGATGTGTTTTTGGGTCTGTACACGGGGCTTGTTTTGGGTAGATTACAAAAGCAGTTTTCTTCTCAATTTTTTAAAGGAGTGTTTTTGTGATTAATATCATTTTACTTTTACTATGTGCTTAATAATATTTCAATTTTTATTATAAGTAGGTGGTTTGGTTTATTCTATTTTATCTTTATTTCTTTTGTTAATAAGCAGTGCATGTTTATATGTCAGCAAGAGGTCACTTTGTTAAAACCAAAACAAATTAAAATATGATCTATCAAACCAGGTTCCAGTATGGGATTTAACTTATTTAATACTAACATTAGCTAGGATATTAACACAAGGAAGGTTTTGTTTTGCTACAAATTACTATTTGAATAATTATAATGCCTAGTTATTATGGAAACTCAAGGATAAGCTCACTGTACAGCTACGATTCTTCAAGTATAGCTCTTCAATAAGGATTTAATTATAATTAGGAACTAAATGGCACTATGTGATAATCCTTAATAAAGCCCACCTCCTCATGGAGCTTGTTGAGTATGAGTTCCCTTGGTAGCAAACAATAGCCTATCCAGATGGGACTCATCATCTGAGCCCAAAAAATATCAAGCAGACCGATTTTCCCCCCCCCCAACTCCATTCCATCTTTTCCTACCTTCCCCTGAATTTTGATGGTTTATATTGCCCATAGTGGGCTTTGCTTGTAAATATTGAATTGACTGCACTGGTGATTACTGATGGTGGTTAGTAGTTTATAAAAAGAAAACAGTCATGGTGATTTTGGTGGTAGGAAAGTCACAGAGTTGTGCATGAGAGCACTTTTTGGGTGTAGGAACAAAACGAATAAACAAACAAATAAATAAAGCAAACCAACTCCCCTCCAATTCCATTTTGAATTAGTACCCCCCCCCTCTCTTTTCTCCTACCTCGCCCTCACTTTTGATGGTGTGCATTGCCCTTAATATATAAATATCTAATGGCAACACAGGAGTTTTACTAGTGGTCATTGGTATTTAAAAGGAAAACAAAAAAAAGTCACATTGATTTTGGTGGTGGGAAAGTCACTCTGTTGTGTGCGATAGCATTTCTGGGTATAAAGGAAAGAAAAATAAAGCAAACCCAGATTCAGCTCTTATCGTGCATTGGTAGTATCCTACCTCTGAGCCAGGAGGCCTGCATTCAAGTCCCAGCTGTCCTGGAGAAGTGTGTCATAACATCTCTGAACAGGTTGATTCAAAATTCGTTTTAAATATAAAGCAGACTCGGAGATCGGTCTACAGAATTCTTGGTTCCAGGCTGTGACTAACCTTTGTACGCCACGAGTATTGGCTCTGTGTTCAACAATAAGTTAAGTTCCTTTCCAGTTGGGCTTCCTGAGTTATTACAACCAGCTTATACACAGTAAAGGAATTTTGCCTTTAACAAAAATTGTAGCACAGAGACATCAATAACATGGAATTCAATGTTATAGAACTCAGTGTTGTTCCACGTCAGATCTCATGCACAGCACATGATTATACTAACCACAAGTGTGTAGAATGCCTTTGCCATTGCTTCTTCATAAAACTGTTCCTCACGTAAATAGTCAGGGTGATTGCTTCCAGATTTCTGGATTCTCCAATCTAGATTCTGAAGAACAAGCTGTGTCATGTTCTTACCCTTCTTGTTCAATTGGACTTTTAGAAATTTATTCATTTTATCTATTGTGAGAAGGTCATTAATAACCTGAAGTAGATTAAATGAAAACAAACCAATCAGGCAATAAATATACAGCATCTTGGTAATACAGTTTCAAATATTAACCCATTAATCAATTAGCATTAAAAGATTTAAATATTTTATTTATTCACAGGATGTGGGGCATCACTGGCCAGGGCAACATTTATTGTCCAGCCCTAGTTGCCTTGAGAAGACAGTGAGCTGCCTTCTTGAACTGCTGCAGTCTGTTTGGTGTAGGTATACCCACAACACTGTTAGGGAGAGAGTTCCAGGATTCTGACCCAACAACACTGAAGGAATGATGACATATTTCCAAGTCTATATTGTGAATGGCCAGAGGGGAACTTGAGGTACATATCCATGTCAATCATAAAAGCAAAATCTGAGTGTTCCAGGGTAGTGTAGGTGGTCAGGATGGATCTGTAGGCCTTCACCACTGCAACAAACACCAATTATCTTAAAGGAGTCGAGGGATTTTTCCTCTACCACCCTTTCAGGTTGTGAGTTCCAAACTCTGACCACACTCTGATTGAAAAAATGTTTCCTCAACTCCCCATTAATCTTGTAACAATCACTTTAAATCTATGCTACCTAACCATCAACATCTCTACTAAGGTAAATCGGCCCTTCCATCCACTCTGTCCAAGGCCTCTCATGGTTTTTTGACATCTGTCAGATTTCCCCTTAGCCTCCTGGACATGCTTTTATGACCTTCACAATTTCTCACTATATAAAGTGCTTGTTGAAAAGAGCAACAGAAATGTGAAGTATTTGATTTATTCATTGCAACAATGACAATTAAAGATTAAATTAGTAGAAGAATTTACTTTTGAGCAGTGGGTAAGGGATAGCTTTTCCTAGTACTTAATAATTTAAGAAACTTCTGGAGCATTTGAAAATTAAAAATGAGAGGCCCTGAACAAAAGCTGGCAAAAAATTGACCCTATTAAATAATCCATTAGGAGCAGCTATGAAAATGCTTGCCTAACAGTCCGTGAGCTCAAAATGCATTTGTAATCATTGTGATAACAAGGTGTGGAGCTGGATGAACAAAGCAGGCCAGGCAGCATCAGAGTAGGAGGAATGCTGATGTTTCGGGTCTGGACCCTTCAGAAATAGGGGAGGGGAAGGGGGCTCTGAAATAAATAGAGAGAGGGGAAGGCGATGATAGAAGGTGGATAGTGGAGCAGATAGGTGGAGAGAAGACGGACAGGTCAAGGAGGCGGGGATGAAGCCAGTACAGGTGAGTGTAGGTATGGAGTTGGGATAGGGGTTGGTCATTGAGGAGGGAGGGGCGGGT
>JAHRHZ010000066.1:25445082-25487988 GCA_024137785.1 Ginglymostoma cirratum | reverse complement strand
ACTTCACACCTACAGTGACCTGTACTGGCTTCATCCCCGTCTCCTTGATCTTCTCTCCACCTATCTGCTCCTTTATCCACCTTCTATCATCGCCTCCCCCTCTCTCTATTTATTTCAGAGCCCACTTCCCCACCCCCATTTCTGACGAAGAGTCCAGACCCGAAACGTCAGCTTTCCTGCTCCTCTGAAGCAGCCTGGCCTGCTGTGTTCATGCAGCTCTACTCCTTGTTATCTCAGACTCCAGCATCGGCAATTCCTACTATCTCTGTAATCATTGTGATGTGTTTTGAAGAAGTACTGTAACAATTAAGGGTTCAATATTAAAAACAGCAAAACCAAAACATAACATTCTACACGTTTTTGAAATTAAAAAGTTAGCATTTATAAATACCCTAAATCTTTGACAATGTCCTAAAATGGTTCACACTCAATGAATTAACCTTTGAACAGCAGTGAGTAATGCAAATAAATGAGGCAGATTTAAAAGATCCCACCACTGGCAGTGAGGTAAACCTATTTTGGATGGTGTTGGTGGCAAGAAGAATATTGGCTAGGCAATATTTTGGGCAGATTGTCAGTTTTTGCGGAGACAAGGAAAGTAATTGTTGAAGAATACAAACTATTCAATTTTTTGAGCAAGATGCCAGCACCACTAATCCTGGATTAGTTAAATTTAGGCAGTATATAGCGCAAAATATAATTTACTTCACTCCAAAAATAGACTATAAGACCAAAGAAATAGGAACAGGATTAGGCCCTTTGGCCCCCTCAAGCCTATTCCACCATTCAATAGAATCATGGCTAATCTGACATTCCCTACATCCACTTTCCTGCATTTTCCCCATAGCCCTTGATTAAGGGTTACTGATCAAGAAAGCATCTATCTCAGCCTTAAATATATATGACAACTTTGTCCCCACCCCCCAGGTGTCTGTAACAAGGAATTCCAAAGACACTCGACCTTCTGAGAGAAGAAATTCCTCCTCTGAGACTATGACCTCTGGTCTTAGACTCTCCCATGAGGAGAAACATTCTTTCAGCATTTACCTGTCAACCTCCTTAAGAATCTTATATATTTCAATGATCTCATTGAGATCACCTGTCATTCTTCTAAACTCCAGTACATGGAGCCCCAACCAGTTTACCCTTTGCTCATAAGAGATCTCTCCATTCCAGGATCATCCTAGTGAACCTTCTCTGAACTGTCTCAAATGAAATATCTTTCCTCAAATAAAGGGGACCAAATTGCCTCAAAGTACTCCTGATGTGGTCTTGCCAGCACCTTGTACAACTGAAGTACGACTTCCCTACTCTTATACTCGCACACTTTAATGAAGTTCAGCAAAGTGGGCCTTTTTGTACCAGAGTAATTTTTTCTTATTTACCACAACAGTCATTTTAAGTAAGACTACCAACTTATCATCAAAATATACCAAAATATTAGGCAATTTGAATTGAGACCTTACATTAAGTAGAATCAGGGCTGTGACTTCCCCACTATACAAAGCTATAGCCAACACAGAGGAGAAACCTTCAATATAATAGTTTGAATTTGATTTAAATTTAGGCCTAAGGTGAAAGAAGAGCACTTAAGGGCTTTCTCCAGCCACTGCTAGTATTTTTCCAACAGTGGGAGGGGTGCCCGCATGATGCTGCTGAGGCCACTGGCTCAGGAGTGGGGATCTCTCTTGTTTGGCCAACAGAGGGCTTCCCAGCTTGCCTCCATCTTGGTCACCTGATCATCACATCTGCTCCACCACTTGTCAAGCTTGCCCTCGCTTGCCTCATTATCTCGCCTCGATTGCTTTTCAGCTAGTGGGTGGGGATAGAGCCTTCAAATAACATTCCAGCCAATGTTTCCAAACTCACCGGTAAGTCACAACGCTCATCATCAAAATAATGTCCATCCCATACAAAAGAATACAGCAGCATTGCAATAAAAGTAAGTGTCAATATGTTTTTATTCAGACAGTTTCCCATGACATATTGTAAAGGATGTGAAAGTGCATCATTCAGGAATTCCTAAGCAGGAAAAAATGTAAAAAATACATAGTTTCAAATGTCTGCTGGAAACAGGAGTGATTTATTAATCTGTGATATTTACATCTGCCTTTGAACTATTTCAGAGTGGATATAGTCTAAAGTTGGCAAAAAAAATCAAGCTGTGTAAAGGATTATACATGTGGAAAATTAATTGGGGGTGGGGGCAATATGTGATTGATGAAAAATATAAAATCATATGGAATTGTTTAAAGGAATTATCACAATAGTGGTAGAAACGATAGAGCACAAACTGTTTCATATAAATGTTGATATCCTGCCTTTACAAAAAGTTTCAAAGATTTCTGAATACTCTCAGCATCTGGAGCACCGTGAAAAAGTGGTGCATTATGGAGCACAGTTTTTACGTACGGACTACGAGCAGGAAAAGAGAAAAAAAAATACAGCACAGTTTAGTTGGGGTAGTACACTGCTGCACCAGAAGCTACCAATCCTTAGCTCCACTTTTGTGCCTTATCCCAATAGCCCTTGATTATTTAAGGATTAAAAATCTGTCTAACCAGCCTTTGAAGGACGTAACGACCCAGCCTCAATGGCGCTCTGAGGTAAAGAATTCTTCAGAATAACTTCTCTCTGAAAGAAGTAAACTCCTCCTCAACTCTGTTTTAAATGGGTGACTCCTTACTCTGAGGTTATGCCCTCTGGTCCTAGAATCTCCCACAAGGGGAAACAACCTCTCTGTGTCTACCCTAGTAAGTGTCATATGATTATTAAATTTTTCCATAAGATCTCCTCTAATTCTTCTAAACTCCAATAAGTGCAAGCCCAACATACTCAACCTCTCTTCACAAGACAATCCTGCATACCCAGAATCAATATAGTGGACTGGATAAAGTGCCACTATCTTTCCTTAGAAAAGGGAGCCAAAACTGTTCATAGTTTTCCTGATGTGGTCTGTCTACTGCCTTGTATAGTTTCAGCAAGACCTCACTGTGATACTCTATTTCCTTTGTAATAAACACCAATAGTCCATTTGCCTTTCCTATCAGCTGCTGAACTTACAGTCACAGAGTCATAGAAATGTATAGAACGGAAACAGACCCTTTGGTCCAACTCCTCCATGCTGACCAGATATCCCAAACTAATCTAGTCCCATTTGCTAATATTTGGCCCATATCCCTCTAAACCTTTCCCATTCATGTACCCATCTAGATGCCTTTTAAATGTTGTAATTGCCTCCTCCACTTCCTCTGGCAACTCATTCCATACACGACCACCCTCTGTGTGAAAGAGTTGCCCCTTTTAAATCTTTCTCCCTCACCTTAAATCTATGCCCTCTAGTTTTGGAGTCCCCTACCCTGGGGAAAAGACCTTGGCTATTCACCCTATCCATGCCTCTCATGCTTTTGTAAACCTCGATAAGGTCACCTCTCAGCCTTTGATGTTCCAAGGAAAACAGACCCAACCTATTCAGTCTCTCCATATGGCTCAAACCTTCCAACCCCAGCAAAATCCTTGTAAATTTTTTCTTAACCCTTTCAAGTTTAACAATATCCTTCCTATAGTAGGGAGACCAGAATTGAACACATTATCCCAAAAGTGGTCTAACCAATGTCCTCTAACTTGGATGCTACCTTTTTGTGATTCATGCACCAGAACCCCCAAATCTCTGTGCTGCAGCTTTCTGCAGTTTTTCCCCATTTAAATATTATTCAGCTCTTCTATTCTTCCTGCAAAACATATTGTCACATTTTCCCACATTAAATTTCATATGCCAAGTTTTTGACCACTCACTTAATCTGTCTACTTCCCTACATAGGTTCAATTTGTCATCCTCATTACTTGCCTTCACACCTATTTTGTACCATTTGCAAACCTGGCGATAGTACATTCCACTTCCATCATCCAAATCAGTAATATACGTTGTAAAAATGGTCTTATAGTTTAACACCAGTCCATGTTCCTGCTCCCGTTTGCTATTCGGTAAGCCTATCTAGGAGATGCATGAGTGTGTTTACCATATAAAAGAATATCCAACTAAGTATTGATGCCCTCTATTTTCAAACAGCTTTCTACTATTCACTTATGGACAAATATACTGGGATAGGGTAAAGGTTGCTGCCATATGCAGAAGTGTACGTCAGGAAGGTACAATATATTTGAGAAAGCTGGAAAAATATAAATGAAGTACATGCTGGAATATTTTCAAAGATTTCCTCTGACATTTAAAATAGTAAACATATATTTGCATTTCTTAGAATTGCTGCTCTGTAATACTGAGCAATTGTACCAAAAATAATAGAATCACCCTATAATGCATAAAAGCATAAGTTTGTGCCTTGATAGCAGTAAACGACCAATTTTACAGCCCCTTTAAAGTTTGAGTGTCATACATGAGAATGGAAGAGGAATGGTAAAATACATCAATATGCAGTTACCCACAAAAAAGAGGAATGGCTGACCACCCCAACTGTAAAAGTGCATCCAGTTCTGGCTCCTCTCCTGTGTGTGATGTGACTTTGCCTGGATGCTGACCACTAGGATCAGGTTTGTAGATAACATTGATACCGAATATCTGGACGAGTAGTGCACTGTGGGTATCCCAACATGGATGTAACACCTAAGGAATAAAAGGTTTAAAAAATTGTTACCCAGTATGACTCTTACAAAAATACTTTTTGTTGGGGTCTGCTTCTGGCATGGATCTTGGTGAACAGATGTGTGGATTAGATGACAGTGTGATTCCAATTTGCCATGCTTTTGTTTATCAGACGATTTATTTTATAAACCAGAAAATCGACAGCACTATATTTGGGCTGTCTTTCATACTTGGTACTCAGTCCCATGCTCCTGTTGAGGAGGTCTCAGTACCGTAAGTGTATGTATCGTTTCAAAATTTATTTTGTACCATCCTAATTACAAGTCTTTACTGGTTAACAACCATATTAAACATCAAAATTAATGAGCGCTTGCATCAGTCCTATAATCTTTCCTTGTTTACACTAGGTACAAACTTTTAATAGGAGACTGAAAACTGTCACAAATTACTTTTGAAATATACTTTTGTTGAGGATTTTAAAAAAAAGCCAATTTTGCACAAGGTCTCAAGCAGCAATGGGATGCATGAACAGATAATCTATGTTTTGACATTTTGTTGAGAAATAACTGTTGACGAGACAAAAGAAAAACTCTTGTTCTCTTTCAGATGTGTCATGGGACATTTTCATATCTTATCTGAAAGATGGAACTTCTGACAATGCAGTACCATAAGTATTATAGTAAAGTCTTAACCCAGATTACGTACTCAAATCCTGTGGTGTACTTGAATCCATTATCTTTTGATTTGAGAATGCTGCCCGGAGTTAAGATGACATCTACTGTTGAACTACACAATAAGACGGATTTTATATTTGCAAAATCAGGTGCACTGACGCAAGCACTAATGAAAGATTCAGCGCAAAGGCATTTGATTGATTTGATTTATTATTGTCACATGTATTGAGATACAATGAAAAGTATTGTTTTGCATGCTAACCAGACAAATCATAAGTATATCAGGGTAATGGAACAGTATGCAGAATACAGTGTTACAGCTACAGAGAAGATGCAGAGAAAGATCAACACTAGTATGAGAGATCTGCTCATAGGTCTGATAATAGCAGGAAGAAGCTGTTTTTAAATCTATTGGTACATGTTTTCAAACGTTCATATCTTCTGCCGGGTGGAAGAGAGTATAACCTGGAGGATTTAAGTTATAGAGAGAGGCTGAATAGGCTGGGGTTTTTTTTTCCCCTGGAGGCTTGGAGCCTGTGGTGAACTTATTGAAGTTTATATGCTGGGGCTATTTTTGCTGGAGGATCCGGGAGCTGAGGGGTGACCTTACAGAAGTTTGTAAAATCATGAGGGTCAAGGATAGGGTGAATAGCCAATGTCCTTTTCCTGGGTGGGGGAGTCCAACACTAGGGGGCGTAGGTTTAAGGTAAGAGGGGAAAGATTTTAAAAAGGAGCTAAGGGGTTACTTTTTCACACAGAAAGTGGTGCGTGTATGGAAATGAGCTGACAGAAGAGGAGGTGGAATGGGGTACAATTACAACATTTAAAAAGCATCTGGATGGGTATAGGAATAGGAAGGACGTTAGTGAACCAGATGGGTTTTCTGACATTCAACAATGGATTCATGGTCATCATTAGACTCTTAATTTCAGATATTTATTGAATTCAATTTCCACCATCTGCCATGGCAGGATTCAAACCTGGGTCCCCAGAACGTTATCTGGGTCTCTTGATTAACAGCCCAGTATTATAGGCCATTGCCTCCCAGATTAGGGGGATATGGGCCAAACGCTGGCAAATGTGACTAGGTCAGTTTGGAATGTCTGGTTGTCACAGATGACTCTGACTGAAGGGTCTGTTTTTGGGCTCTATGACTCTATTACCGGGGTGGGAGGAGTCATTGATTACGTTGGCTGCTTTCCTGGGCAGTGGGAAGTGTAGACGGAGTCAATGGAAGGAAGGCTGGTTTTCATGATGAACTCTGCTGCATTCACAACTCCCTGGAATTTCTTGCAGTCTTGGGTAGAACAGTTGCCATACCAATCTGTGATGCATCCAGACAGGATGCTTTCCATGGTGCATCTATAAAAATTCTAAAAGTCATTGTGGACATGCTGAATTTCCTTAGCATTCTGCGGAAGAAGTAGTGTTGGTGAGCTTTCTTGACAGTAATGTCGACAAGGATGGACCGAGGTAGATCCTTGGTAACAGTTACTCCGAGGATTTGATGCTCTTGACCACCTCCAACTCAGCACCATTAATACAGACAGGGGCATGTCTTCCTACTCCACTTCCTGAAGTCAATGACTGCCTCTTTCATTTTGCTGACATTGAGGGAGAGAGTTTTGCCTTTACATAAAGTTTTCACACAAGTCTCCTAAATCACAGAAGTTGAGTGGGTGTGAAAATCACCATTTTTAACATCACTAATTTAATCACTCAATTGTCTGTATTTTTTCATTACCCACTGCGTTTTTTTGGGCATTGTGCATGAAAATGTTCAGAAGTGTTTGATAACAGATATAACCAGGTGATACAAGGATGGTAGAAAAGATTTGCCATGTGACTGAATGCACAGAATGAGGACAGTGGCAATATTTATGTTATTTAATGACATTTTTAAAAAAATCGACATTGTACATTCAATAAAATATAAAGTTCAATTCTGATAACGAAAAAACAGCTAAAATTTAAAATACTTTTAAATGGATGTGTTGGTCTCAACTGGATCACCATTTTGAAGGTACATAAGGTGAGTTGGAATGAATTTATCATTTGCAACTTTTACTGGCTTTCTCTTTTGGGTGTGACCAACTCTGTGTTTGTGGCATTACCCCTCTTCTGTTTGATGTCCTGATTGTGCCAACAGGGCACAGAACCGAAAACCCTTTGACTCTTTAAAGGGAATCCTTCCTGCCAGATGGCCATGCATTGGTTCTCTATCATTTGATTGAATGTGCTGAGACAGCATCAGCGAGAGCTAACGAACTCCTCAGTTTCTGTTCTTCCTCCCCCACTGAAATGTAAAATGCAACCTAATGTGGGAAAAGGTCTGAAAATCAGATTTAAATGTGCTTTTAGACAGTCTTGAGTTTCATAAATTAGCTTGCTTTTTTCCTATATAACAGTCACAGTAGTCATAATGTAATTTACTGCTTTCAAAGCACTATTATAGAGGTTTCTAAAATCATGAGGAGCATGGATAGGGTGAATAGCCAAGATCTTTTTCCTAGGATGGGGAGTCCAAAAGTACAGGACACAGGTTTAAGGTGAGGGGGGAAAGATTTAAAAAGGACCTGAGGGGCAACTTTCTAATACAGAGAGTGGCGCGTGAAACAAGCTGCTGGAAGAAGTGGTGGAGTCGGATACAATTGCAACATTTAAAAGGCATCCGGACGGGTACATGAATAGGAAGGGTTCAGAAGGATATTTCAGAGACTTTCGAGCGACTCTTGGATAGGCACATGGAGGATAGTAAAATGTAGGGTATGCAGGGTAGATTGATCTTAGTAGGATAATAGGTCGGCACAACATTGTGGGCCGAAGGGCCTGTACTGTACTGTACTGTGCTATGCTCTATGTTCTTAAATATTGGAAGATAGGACTAGATCAGTTTAGAATGTCTGGTTGGCATGGGTGAGTTGGACTGAAGGGTCTGTTTCTGTGCTGTATAACTCTATGACTCCATTTTAATTTTCTATACACTGGTGACACAGTGACTCATTGGTTAGCACTGCTGTCTTGTTGTACCAGGGACCCAGGTTCAAATCTGGCCTCGGGTGACAGTGTGGAGTTTGCACATTCTCGCCGTCTCTGTGTGGGTTTCTACCAGCTGCTCTAGTTTCCTCCCACAGTCCAAAGATGTGCAGGTTACATGGATTGGCCATGCCAAATTGCCCTGTAGTGTCAAGGGATGGCAGATTAGGTGGATTAGTCATGGTAACTGCAGGGTTGTGGGGATAGGGTGGTGGGGGCTGAGTCTGGATGGGATGCTGTTCAGAGGGTTAATGCAGACTTGATGAGCCAAACGGCCACTTTCTGCACTGTAGGGATTCTATGATTTCTAAAGTATTTCATTGGTTCTGAAGTGCTTTGGAATATCCTGCAGTCAAGAAAGGCACCATCTTTTTTATGTAAAAAGTATCATACAGATGCAAGTATTTAAAACTATTATTCTGTCCACATCTCCTGCTCCTTACCAAAGTTGGATCTTTCCACCGAGGTGATCTCTGAAGGCTGGCAAAATCATGCAGACGGGTCAAGAATTTTTCTTCACTACCCCCAGATTCAGCTGTTCCAGGCACTCGCAAAGCATTGTCTCCTTTCAGGATTCTGGCAAAAGCATTCACATAAAGGCCATCTTCTAAACAAGAAAAAAATTAAAGTTAAAAAAATTAACTTGGAAAAAATTAAAATGTCTAACAATAAAATTATGATTATTAATGAAAAGAAACCTGTATTGGGGCACTGACATCACAAATTCGGTTAGTTCAGTTGGCTGGACAGCAGGATTGTGATGCAGAATGACACCAATTCGCACACTGACTGAGGTTACTGTGAACGTTACCACCTTTTCAACTTCATCCCTCTCTTAAGGCATGGTGACCCTCAAGTTAAACCACCACCAATCGTCTCTCTTTAATGGGAGACCAGCCCTATTTCTCCAGTAGGACTATGACCACTTTAGCATTTGTCATAAACTATGGCATACTTGGGACAAAACACCCAACTGTTTTAAAAAAGTGTTCTTGGAATGTGGGCTATACTGGGAAAGCAGTATTTACTACCCATTCCTAGTGATTGTGATGATACCAAGAATCAACTACAAGGGGAGTCACTTACACATCAGAGAGAGAGACTGGATACATGTTTGTGAAGGTGTGTGATGGGGATGGGGTGAAGGGATGCTGGGAGGGAAGAAAGCCAGCCAGGTGCCCTTCTCTGAATGACATCAAGGAAGCAACTGCAGTTTAATAATTCAGCAACTTGCATGGTCATTTCTACTTGTGGCACCAGTTTATTAACTACCAGATTTACTGTATAAAATTTACAACTTAATTTGAACTTGTAACCTGGAGGCTTCTAGACCATATTGTAATATTTGATTATTCTGTAATCACAGAAATAGCACATAACTTAGAAGACTGGAAAGATGCAGGATATTATCATGCAAGACGAAATTAATTTGATTTTTATAAAAACATTTGTAATTTCAGTTGTCTATTAGATTTCTACACTTGGTATTTTCCTTGGTCAGAGTCACTTACCACTCAATTAACAAACAAACATTCTCTCTCCTACAATCTGAAGGTGTACCTTTTTCTGACTAATATCCTAGTTGACGATAAGACTAAAGGTACTGTATCAGAGAACTTAGTTTATACAACACTTACTGGGATGCATCAATGAAGCCACCCAAATATAGAATTCAAGGCAAATTATAAACCACAGTACAGAAAGTACAAAGTAGTACATTTAGCACAGTGTATTACTTCCAAATACTAGATACACAAGATAATAAAGATACTACGAATTCTCTTATACGAACCAAATCTTAAAAGAGAGCCAAACTGATCATGCTGCAGTTCCAAAATTGGCTTGACTTCTCTGCTGACGAGTACAATCTAAACAAAATAAAAGCAAAGTCTTTCTGCAGTCTGGAAAGCTTTCAAGTGAAAAAAGGCTTCTCACAGAAACGCAATTCAAACAATCTGGCACTTGCACATCCCCAATTTTCTTTGTTGTGCCATTGGTGGCTCTATCTTCAGTTGCATTGCCCTAATCTTTGAATTCCTTCCTTAAAGCTCTCTACTTCCACAATCTTTCCATTCCCGCAATCTCTTTCTTTCTTTAAGTCGCTCCTTAAAATGTCCTTCCCTAATCAAACTTTTGATCACTAGTCCTAATATTGCACTATGTGGCTCATCATGAAACATTGGTAATTGTGTTTTGGGACATTATACGATGTTAAAGATCTTTATAAATACAAGTGCATGTTGTTGTTATGTGAACTAAGGTGTAAGGGATTGGGAAGCCTTTAAAAACCAGCTCAGGATAACTAAAAAAAGCGATAAGTGGGTAGAAGATAAAGTATGAGAGTAAGCTAGCTATAAATATAAAAGAAGATTGCAACAGTTTGTTTTAGATACCTAAAAGGCAACAATGGACACTGGACCACTGGAAAATGAGGCTGGAGAAGTAGTAGTGGAGAACAAAAATGGTGGAGGAACAAGATAGATAGCTTGCTTCAGTTTTCACAGTGCAAGACATCAGGAACATACCAGAATTTCAAGAGAATCAGAGGCAGAGGTGAATGCAGTGGCCATCACTAAGGAGAAGGTGCTGGGAAAGCTGAAAGGTCTGAAGGTGGAGAAATCACCCAGACCAGATTGACTACACTCCAAAGGTTCTGAAGGACATGGTTGAGGTACTGGTCGTGATCTTTCAGGAATCACTGGAGTCAGGAAGAGTCTCAGAGGACAGCAAAATGGCTATGCACCCCTGTTTAAGAAAGGAGGGAGGCAGAACACAACAAACTACAGGTTGGTTAGCCCAACCTTAGTTGTTGGTAAGATTTAAGAGTTCATCATTAAGGACGATATTGCAGAGTACTTGGTAGTGCATTGTAAAATAGGGCTGAGTCAACACTGCTTCATCAAGGGAAGGTTGTGTTTGACAAATCTGTTAGAATGCTTTGAGGAGATAACAAGTTATGCAAAGGAAAGCCAGTGAATGTGATCTGTTTGGATTTCCAGAACGCCTTTGACAAGGTGCTGCACAGGAGGCTGCTAAATAAGAAAGAGGTCATGGTGCTAGAGCCAAGGTACTGATAGATAGAGGATGAGCTGACTGACAGAAGGCAGAGAGTAAAGATGAAGGATCTTTTTCAGAATGTCAGCCAGTGACTAGTGGAGTTCCACAGGGTCCGTGTTGGGACCAGAAATATTCATGTTAAACATTAATGGTCTGGATGAAGGAACTAAGGGCATTGTTGCTAAGTTTACAGATGACACAAAGATAGGTGGAGGGACAAGTAGTATGGGGAAGTGAGGAGGCTGCAGAAGGACATGGGCAGGCTAGACCAGTGGGCAAAGAAATGGTAGATGGAATACAATGTGGGAAAGTGTGATATTATACACTTTGGTAAGAAGAATAGAGGCACAGACTATTTTCTCCAACGCAGAGAAAGTTCTTCACTCAGAGTGGTGAGCTAGTGGAATTCTCTGTCACAGAAAGCAGTTGAGGCCAAAACATTGAATGGCATTAGATATACTTCTAAAGGGTAAGTGGATTAAAGGGTACGGGGAGAAAGTGTGAACAAGGTACTGAGTTGGATAATCAATGAAGATCATATCTACAGGAGGAGCAGGTCTGAAAGGCCGAATTGCCTACTCCTGTTCCTGTGTTCTATGATGCTAGAGCTAATTTGCTCCTGCCCCAATGTATTTTGAGCATTGGTGCTTATGGTCCCAGGCAGCATAGGTCCCCCACAAAGCGTAGGGCCCAGAGTCTTGGTTTGCCCGACCCCTTAGATAGTTTTACCATATTTACTCACCTGTACAAGTTTAAAGGAACTTGGCAGTTTTGCAATCATAGAGAAATCTCACCCCCCCTTCATTGTTGGCTAAATCTTCACCAAAATCCTTTTGAAACACTTTGTGTAACATATCAACAAGAATATGCTTCCAGATTATTGATATGGTTTTTGCAGTGAGACAGCTACAGGAAGAATTCCAAGAACAGAAGATGGACCTCAATGCTTATTGACATGACCAAGACCTTGACACATCAACTGTGACGACACTTGGAAAGTAATGCAGATATCAGTTGCCTGGGAAATTCATCTCAATAGTTTGACAATTCCATGAAGACAGGCTGACATGTGTCCTGGATAATGGTGAGCCTTCTAACTAATGGTGTTAAACAGGATTGCTGCTAATGTCGATTCTTTTTAGCACATTTTACTCCACCATGCTCTCTGATGTCTTCCATGATAAACCTGGCATCAAAATAAGATACTGAATGGATGGGAAGTTGCTCAATTTGTGAAGGCTCCAAGCAAAGACCAGAGTATCCTAGGACATACTTTGCAATTTCCTGTTTATCAATCACAGTGCACTCGCTGCCAGTTCATAGCTGGACATGCAACATAGCATGGACTTGTTCATCCAACAACTTCAGCCTTACTAACAGCAGAAAGAAAATTGGAGTAATATGCCAACTTGTTACAGGAAGGTAACATTTGAGTCCAACATTTCAGTATATAAGCAGAACAGGTCAGCAGCAGATAAGTTAATTTATCTCACCAGCACACCCTCTTGAGCTGTCTACTTGCAATAAGACACATGTAAGAATTACCAGAGCAAGTGTAGTTTAAAGCAGACTTTGAACTTCAGACTAGGAATCAAGAGGAATAAAACTGCTAACCATCTTGAAAGTATACAGAAAACTAGTCCTGCCCACATTGCTTTATACATGTGCAACTTGTATGGAATACCAGTGTTATGCCAAGAAGCTCAACCATTTTCACTGAAGAAGGATCTATGCCCGAAACGTCAGCCTTCCTGCTCCTCTGATGCTGCTTGGCCTGCTGTGTTCATCCAGCTCTACACCTTGTTATCTCATTTTCACTTGAGCTGTTTTTGAAAGCTTCAAAATATCAGAAGGCATGATAAAGTATTAGATTCTGAGGTGCTCACATGAGCTGGCATGCCAAGCATCCACACCTTTTTGAGATTGTCACTAGTGAGTTGGGCTGGTCATGTAACCAGAATGTCTGGTATTAATTTATCAAAGCAAATCTTCTATGGAAAGCTTGAGTCTGGAGTGTGCTGTCATGATAGTCAAAGGACACGCTGAAGAATTCACTTGAGTATTTTAATATTGGTCCTCAGCCTTGAAAGAAGTTTGCTTAAAACACTGTACCAGGCACAATCTAATAGAAAAAGCAGTGCAGCATCCTTCAAGTTCAAAGACACATCAGAAGTGGAGAGAAAACACAAAGAGAGGAAATCCTGAGGCAGCAAGTTGTCCAAAGCCCAGTCATCTGTGGTATCGTACCCACTTGCGACAGAACCTTCTGAATACGGACCAGTCTCGGCAATCATCTACATACAAACTGAAATCTCACCAAATACCACAGTTGATTAATGTAGTTGCCTTCTCCTCAAAAAGTAAGCAATAAGAAATTAAACAAAAGATTAAATTACATTTAGCAATTATGAGTCAATCTTTGATTAAAAGATATGCTGCTGCCCACACGTGTGGAATTCATCATGAAGCTCCATAAGCATTTAGTACCCGCTTTTGTACTTTGTTTAACACCATGGGAAACCAACCACAGCCAGCCCATCTGCATTCTGAGCTCCTACTTTTTAATTTGAGTAATCAAAAATGTAAAATTAAAAAAAGACAAGAATCCACTTTTTTGTCAAATTCATATCACATTTGTGAAGTGGGAGTGAAGTATTCAATATTGTATTCAATAATGACCTTTCAAACCATAGACCTGAGAAATTCGTAGATGGATTCCAGTTCGTTGGTGGTATCGAACCATACGGACTAAACTAAGGTGTGCTGATGGCTGCTCATGTAAAAGGTATTTCCTGTTGTCTAATCTTTTCTTGTACCAGGCCATCCACTGTTCAGGAAGAACTAAAATAACAGCAAAGATTTTATAGGAGAATGTACACTGCATTCCAAACATACTTAATACATAAGCATTCAGGTTAAGTTTTAAAACAATCTTGATTACCATGCTAATGATATGGCATGACACTTTGGAATTGTACAATACGACAGAATGCAACAAAATAGTTTGCCAAATTGATATAATGGAGTCCAGAGTCTGACATGGTGTGTCAAGCCATAGCAGGTATAGTAGGCATAATACTTATGAGGCATCTCTAATATATTGGAAATAAGAAAGAGAGGCTAATAAATATTTCAGGTATGAAGAGATATCACAATATTTAAAATCATGATCCTTTCTCACAGCTATGTCCATAAACCCACCACACCCAATCTCGGCAAGTCCCTAATCCCAACCATAATCTTACTTCCTCATAACCTTACTTCCATAATCTTACTTCCTTACTTCCTGTGAGCCCGCACTCAAATCATCAGGCTTCAATGCTGAAAAATGTTGTTTCTTATCTTGCTTGTATGGTACCAAAAGTGTGAAGGCTAATTTAGCTTTCTCTTTGGTAAAGAAGTAACTCAGATTCACCTCATAACTCCATTCTTCCACTGGTCATGAGGCTCAGCTTCAGAAAGCAGGCTGGCAATCATATCCCAGAATTTTACATTTTGACTCAATCATTTCCAACTACCAACATTAAACTCCAAAAGATAACTGTATTTAAACATTGTTCAAGTTCACATTTTATGTTAATGCTTTATTTCAGTTAGTCACAGTCCATGCAAGTTACACCTCACTACTAGCACCCCATATTTATACAACCAATTCAAACCTTTTTTTATATCCAGAGATGTTCAAACCCATTAATTCTTTATTAATATTTTATTAATATTAATATTTTCATCTCCTGTTCCCTCATTCCCTTAGGTCTTGGCATTCCTTCGGACCATAATAGATGGTAACAGGGACAATGTTTTAAGGCTTGGTAAATACTGGAGAGAGGTACTGAACTGGAGTTGGGGAGAGAGGCCCTCTAGATTTCAAAAGAATCTCATCAAAGATCTCCCTTATCAAAATTTTTAAAATACTTTTACATTAAAATATAAGATTTTTCTTCAGAAATCCAGGTCATAATCTTAGCTAGAAGCTTCAGATCACTCCCACTTTTGTTCTTTGATCAGCTGTCAAGGCAGATCTGACCTGCAAAGTACAAACTCCCTTCATAATACTAGGAGATCATAAGAAGTAGTGTAGGAACAGAAACCAAAATAATTGTGGATGCTGTAAATCAGAAACAAAAACAGAAGTTGCTGGAAATGCTCAGCAGGTCTGGTAGCTTCTGCGAAGAGAAATCAGTGTCAACACTTCTGGCCTGGTGACCCTTCCTCAGAACTCAGGAATAGCCCTATTGGCCTATCAAGGCAACATTGTTCCTGTTTCATCATTTAATAAGATTATGGCTGATGTGACTGACCCCCGTAAATCCACTTTCTTGCCTGCCCCATATAATCTTGACTCCTTTGGGAATCATCAATCTGTCTAGTTCAGTCTTGATTTTGAAGAAGACCTTGCTGCCAGATCATGTCCACTTATCCTGAGGGCCTGATTTGGGGTGGATGTAGATTTTACCTGCTCAGTCTCTCTCCCCACTGTCAACTCCCCCGCTTCCCATTCCCATCAACCATTCTGGACACATCTGGAAAACTAAGACCTAGTATATCCACATCCTTGTCTAGAGCTCAAGCCCTTTTTTCACAAAAGTTGTGTTTTACAGAAGTGAATTGCTAATCATCACAACACAAATACAAATGTACCTCCTGACATAAATTGAACTGAGTTACCTGTGTGTGTGGTAAAAGGCGAATTAACAAAGTACAGCAGGTGATTGAGTGATGGTGCATTGAGAGGAGTCTGTTCTTTTGATGGCATCCCTTGTTTCAATTTGAGTTGGAATCCTCCAACATTGAACTCTCCATTTTCATTGAACAAGGAAACCACGGTGTTGCCTGAAAACCAAAGCAGTAATCAAACAAATAGTTGTCAGAATATCAAGCATGGGGCTGGATGAACACAGCAGGTCGTCGTCAGAATATAGTAGGTTATGTATTTCCCTTGCAGTTACAGCATATGCTTGTTTAATAGTCAGAATTATCTGTATTTGACCAGATTAAAAAAAAACGTTATGGCTGCAATAACAATGTGCTATAATTCTAATCAAAGAAATACAATTCTCTATCCACTCCTGAACATCCCAGATGTCCTCTTATTTTAAGGGCCGCAACTTCCCCCTTCGGTGGTTGAAAATGTTCTTGACCGCATCTCTTGCATTTCCCGCACCTCTGCCCTCACATCCCCTCCCCCCAACAAAAACAAAGATAGAATTCCCCTTGTCCTCACATATTACCCCACTAACTTCCGTATCAACGTATCATTCTCTGCCACTTCCACCACCTACAATCCAACCCCACAACCAAAGATATATTTCCCTCCCAACCCCTATCTGCCTTTCGTAGGGACACTCTCTCCACGACTCCCTTGTCCACTCCACACTTCCCACTACACCTTCCCCCACACCTCCATTTAAGGCACCAAACAAACCTTCCACATCAGACAGAGGTTCACCTGCACATCCGTCAAAGTGGTCTATTGCATCCGCTGGTCCCGATGTGGCCTCCTCCACATTGGTGAGACCAAGTAGAGGCTTGGAGACTGCTTTGTAGAGCACCTGTGCTGTGTTCGTGACAAATGACAACACCTTCTGGTCGTGAACCATGAACCGCTCCAGCACCCGATCCCCCGTCCCACTCCCTGAGTGACATGTCCATCCTGGACCTCATCCAGTGTCACAATGACACCACCCAGAAACTGAAGGAGCAGCACCTCATATTCCACTTCAGGAGCCTACAGCCAAATGGCCTAAATGTGGATTTTAAAAATCTCCCCAGTCCTAGTCTCATCCCATGACCAACTTTCCCTCTCATCCCCGCCTCCTTAATCTGACACAACCTATCCATCTTCTCTCTCACCATCTGCTCCTTCCACCTACCTTCCCCAACCACACCCCTCCTCTCTCTATTTATTTCTGAGCTCCCTTCCCCTCCCCTATTTCTGAAGAAGGGTCCCGACCTGAAACATCAACTTTCCTGCTCCTCAGATGCTGCCTGGCCTGCTGTGTTCCTCCAGCTCCACACTGTGTTATCTCTGACTCCAGCATCGGCAGTTCTTACTATCTCTATTCAGAGCCATGATATTTGCAAATGCCCATCTTTTTAACTGATTATTTCTTGTGTAAGTCTTCCTGAACAATACCCACTCAAGAGGACAGGTTGCTTTTTCTTAGGACTGGCATAATGCTGCATTCTACAGATTACAAACAGATAAAAAAATGAGTTTGGAAACTTGACATTTGATGAATTATGACTTGAATCTCAATCATACCAGTTGTGGTAGACAGCCTTGTAACTGCAACAAAATGATCACCATGATATAGTGTCTTTGAACTGACTTTTATGCGTGGGGTTACTGGGTGTTGTGCTGCTCGCCAGAATGCCACTTCCCTGCTCCACTGAATGCACAGGTCTATTGTTAGGGAACAAACAGAGTTTTCCAATCACCTTCCAAGTTCCTGGAGGCATTGGGAAACAGTATCACTGCCTGGAGGTTGCTCCCAGTGGTCTTCCATGGTTTCATCCCGCCCGCTTGACCTGTCTGTCCTCCCTACCCCCCTACCTACATTCACCTTTACTGGCTCCATCCCCGCCTCTTCGACTTGTCTGCCTCCTCTCCACCTATCCTCTCCTCTATCCGCCACCCCCTCTCTCCCTATTTATTTCAGAACCCTCTTCCCCTCCCCCATTTCTGATGAAGGGTTTAGGCCCGAAACGTCAAGTTTTCCTGCTCCTATGATGCTGCTTGGCCTGCTGTGTTCATCCAGCCCCATGCCTCGTTATCTTAGATTCTCCAGCATCTGCAGTACCTTTTATCTCTGATAAAAGGGCAGTGGTTATGGTCTACATGGGCTTTACTAAAACATTTGACAGGGTCCCTCATGCTAGGCTGGTCCAGAAGATTAAGTCATTTGAGATCCACAGTGAATTGGTAAGTTTGATACAAAATTGGTTATAGAAGACAGAAGGTAGTTGTAGAGGCGTGTTTGTCTGACTGGAGGTCTGTTACCAGTGATGTTCTGCAAGGATCAATGTGGGACCTTTGCTGATTGGAGTACATATGTATGATTTGGGTGAAAATGTAGGTGGTCTGGTTAGTAAGTTTGCAGATGTCAAGAAAATCGGTGGAGTTGAGGATAGTGAGGAAGGTTGTCAAATATTACAGCAGGATATAGATTAGTTGGAATGGTGAGTGGAGACATAGTAGAAGGAATTTAATCCAGCAAGTGTGAGGTGATGCATTTTTGGAGGTCAAGTGCAAGAGGAAAGTATACAGTGAATGGCAGGACTCTTGATATACAGAGGGATCTTGGGGTAAGTCCATAGCTCCCTGAAAGTGACAACAGAACTTGATAGAAGGTGTAAAAAAGATGCTTGCCTTCATTGGTTGGGGCACAGAGTATAAAATTTGCCAAGTCATGTTAGTTAGGCCACATTTGGCGTAGTGTGAGCAGTTCTGTTCACCACACTATAGGATGGATATGGAGGCTTTGGAAAGAGTGAAAAAGAGGTGTACCAGAATGATGCCTGGATTTTGGAATGTATTAACTATAAGAAGAGGTAGAATAAACTCGGATTGTTTTCACTGGACCATTGGAAGCTGAGGAGTGACCTGATAGAAGTATATCATGTTATGAGAGGCATGGATAGGAGGATGGATAGTTGGAGTCTTTCATCCAAAGTGAAGACGTCAAAGACTACAGGGATGGGTTTAAGGTAAGAGGGGGAAAGTTCAAAGGAAATGTGTGAGGCAAGTGTTTTTTTTTTTACACAGAGAGTGGTAGGTGCCTGGAATGTGCTGCCAGGGGAGGTGGTACAGCAGGTACAATAGCAATATTTAAGAGGGATTCAGACAAACACATGAATAGGGAGGGAATAGAGGGATATGTAACATTTGCAGGCAGAAGGGATTAGTTTAGGATGGCATCATGGTCAGAGGGGACATAGTGGCCGTGGGACCTGTTCTTGTGCTGTACTATTCTATATTCTGTGTTCTAAAACTATTTGCAATGTTATTATTGCAAAACACTTTGAAAGGTATCAAAATATAATTCAACTTTATGATACTTGAAGTTAGAAATTAGGTGGAATTTAAAGCATTGCACTCCATTCCTGATGGCAGATCTACAAATAGGCAGCTGTTTTACTTTCATGTCAGGAGCCAGGACCATGTACAAATTTAGAGGATCGGCAGCAGGCAGATGAGACATGTACAATTACATGACGAGTTTCCATTGAAGAATCTTGACCAAGATCTTTGCATCCTCATTAGCCACTGGAGAGGTCCTGGAGAACTGGCAACTAGTTAATGTTGTTCTTCTATTCAATAAATCCAGGAAACCATAGACCAGTGAGTATCACGTTGGTGGTTGAGAAGCTATTGGACAGAATTTTTAGGGATAGGATTTATGTGCATTTGGAAAAGCATGGCCTAATCAGGGACAGTCAGCATTGCTTTGTGCAGGGCAGGTCATGTCTTACTAACTTGATTGAATTTTTCGAGGAGGTGACGAAGGTGATCATTGAGAGTACAGTAGTGTATGTTGTCTACGTGGATTTTAGTAAGGCTTTCAACAAAGTCCCTCATTGTAGGCTCATCCAGAAGATTAAGGTGCATGGGATCCATAGTGACTTGGCTGTGTGGATTCAGAATTGGCTTGCCCATAGTACGATGACTTGGATGAAAATGTAGATGGTGGAGTTCTGGATAATGTAGAGGGTTGTCAAAGCATACAGCAGGATATAGATCAGTTGCAGATATGGGTGGAGAAATGACAGATGGAGTTTAAACTGTGTAAGTGTGAGGTGCTGCACTTTGGGAAATCAAACGTGGCTACGCAAATAGATAGGGTAGTCAAGAAGGTGTATGGCATGCTTGCCTTTATTGGTCAGGAAATTGAGTGCAATAATTAGAATGTCATATTGCAGCTTTAGAAGACTTTGGTTAGGCCACATTTAGAGTACCGCATTTAATTGTGGCTGCCACTTTACAGGAAGGATGTGGAGGCCTTGGAGGGGGTGCAGAAGAGGTTTACCAGGGTGCTGCCTGGATTAATGGGTATGAACTTTAAGGAGAGGCTAGAAAAATTCTGGTTGTTTTCTCTGGAACAGCGGAGGCTGAGGGGAGACTTGATAGAAGTCGATAAAATGATGAGGTGCATTGATAGGGTTGATGGTCAGAATCTTTTTCCCAGAGTTGAAATTTCTTGAAACTAGGAGGCATGCATTTAAGGTGTGAGGGGGGGAAACTTCAAAGGAGATGTGAGGGCCAAGTCTTTTACACAGAGAGTAGTGTGGAACATGCTGCCAGGGTTGGTGATGAAGGCAGATACGACAGGGGCATTTAAGGGACTTTTAGATAAGCACATGAATATGCAAGGAATGGAGGGAGGGCAGGCAGAAGGGATTAGTTTAGTTTGGTGCCATGGTTGGCACAATATGGTGGGCTGAAGTGCCTGTTCCTGTGCTTCACATGTTCTATGCTCCATGTTCTAATCCCACCATCAGGTGACAGTACAGCAGGTTACACTGCTATAAAAGAGCCACCAGAATAAGCATGAAGGCTCAACATCAAAGCTCCAACTTTCTTGAGACATATGACTCGCTCTTGCTGTAAATGTTTCCAGAAAAAAAAAACATTTTTGAGCAGAATGACTCCAGGTAACAGCTCTGTTGCCATAACACCGGATAGTGTACAGTAGAGTCATATAGACTAGGACCATCTGAATGCAATCACTGTTCTGTACTGAGTCAGCTGATCTCAAATAAGATGAAGGTAGGGGTGTCAAATTGCCTTCTGAAACCATGGAATAAGGAAGGGAACCAACTCAAGCAGAAATCCTGTTCCTGATGACTATCTGTTGACCCTTTCATCCTTGTGAATTTATCACTGAGCACGTGGAGATAGGTCCAAGTTTGACCATGATTAAATATCTACCAACATACACTGTCCAAGCATGTGAATCAAGAATCAAGAATGTAATTTGAGCAAGATATCAAGGACCGCCTATGTCTGTATTCCACAATACTTTAGGAGATCTAACAAAGGGGAAAGAGATGGTGGAGTTGGGTGGGGAGCAATAAACAAAAAACAATAATAAAATTAGATGTCAACAGTGATATTACGAGTCCTAAACCCCATGCATTTCAAAAGAGGTAGGGGGTGTGGGCATTCAGAGATACAGGTACATTATAATCAGTATTACAGTACTGATTCTCCTTTCTGTACTCTTGTCAAGCTTATATTCCAGTTGGGAGCACAAAGCCAAATTGCCCTTGGGTCTCACTGCAGAGACTGTCTTCCTATTTCAGAATGCACAGTAGGGAATTGCAGCAGAGAATGCACCCATTAATTGGACTATAAAAATACATATCTATTTTTCTTCTGTTTGTAAAGGCAAGACACAACCTGTAGTAGTCCTACTATTTGAATAGATCCCACCTCCCCCCATAATAGTGCAGGAAAATTAGCATTCACAGCGTAAATAGCATACAACTAACACATCCCTCATTGTACAGGCATACACAGATACACATTTACAAGCATTCAAGCGTGAATGTGAAACTCTTATTTGGGAATATCTTTTAGATATGCACAAGAAAGATTGGGATCGCTTAGTAAGTTTGTAGGTTAGAATCAGTTAAAAGAAAATGACAGAAGCATTTCAAAACTAGGCTGAATCCTGTTTATTCAATACACTATCACCCCAGGTGAGGAAGTATTTATATGAGTCTGCAATGCTAATGAACCACAGGTCTCTGGTGTCTAACTGACAGCTATGCTTTTGCACCAGCAAGTAGCAGTGTGAAGCATGAATTCAAGTGAGTGCTTTAAATGACACAATCGTTTAAGCTAGGCAGTGAGCCAAATTGATAAACAGGTATGAATTTATAGACTGCAGTCATATTTTGCACATTTAACTGCTGAACATTTATAGAGTCAGAGTTATACAGCACGAAAACAAACCCTTTCGTCCGAATCGCCCCTGCCAACCAGATATCCTAAACTGATCTAGTCCCATTTGCCAGCATTTGGCCCACATCCCTCTGAACCCTTCCTATTCATGTACCCATCCAGGTGCCTTTTAAATGTTGTAACTGTACCTCCCTCCATCACTTCGTCTGGCAGCTCGTTCCATACATGCACCTCCCTCTGCATGAAAAAGTTGCCCCTCAGGTCCCTTTTAAATCCTTCCTCTCTCAACTTAAGCCTCTGCCCTCAATTCTTGAACTCCCCTACACTGGGAATTTTGTTGTCATACTATCTGGTGAGGGAATAATAAAATATCAGTAACAGCAGAAGTAATGACAGATGCTGTCTCCAGGTGGGAAACCATCTTACTAATTAAAGTCTAGATAGGGAATTTTGTCACTGCTATTGAATTAGCATATATATATTTTTTTTACAATGTATGTGATTCTTCAGACATAGAGGAAGTGATTTATTGGAGGCACCATTCTGATGTTCATTAGACCATGCAATTTCCCCGATCATCCTTCCCTCTCAATGTCACATTAAAATATTCTGCTGTTTAAGAGCCACTGTTCTGGAGCACACTGCCTGCCAAACACTACAAAAATGGTCCTATCTAGAGCAAAACCCAGGAAATTCTTGATTCTGCATACTAGTGTAGTTTAAAGCCAGGGGTATAAGTTAATGTACCAGGGAGGAATACAGATCCGAATATATTACAATTGTAAACCCAGCCAGCTGTTAATTATGTTAGCAGATTTGACAAATCCTTCAATTGTTCACGAATACTTTATTTTGGACCCATGATTCAGAGTAAAATATCTCTTCCAACTCTTTGTCATATTCCCCACAAACGCCATAGGATTTGAAATTTTTTTTTTTAAAATTGCTTTATGACTTTCACAATCCAAATCTCAGCTCTACGGTTGTGGGCAGCAAGCAGTATGGCAAGTGGCAATTCCCAAGAAGAAAGAAGGAAAAGAATGACAGGAGAGGACACTGTAGGCTGTTCATGCACATGTCCACGTGGCAGATCGTAGGAAAGCATCAGCAACCAGCTGTAGACTATTTTCCAACTGAAGTAGAAAGGATGTCCAAAAGATACATAAAAGAAATGCTTGAAAGATAGAAGTTATGTTATTGGTTCACGTCTAATATTAATGTTGACTACCCAAAGTTGGTGTTGGTCTAAAATGTAGCTAATATGGGTGAAGTTTAAGTGAAAGAACAAGCAATGTCGGCAAACTACCTCTCCCCGTCTGTTTTCTGGTCTTTCTGTCTCTGCTTTTCCAGAGATGGATCATAAATAGCCAGTGTGATCTCTGATCCCTGCTGGACAAGTTCTGCAAAAATATTGCACAGACAAAATTAAATTCTGTCAAATTCTTTCTATTATTGCTGTGCATTACATTCCCCACATCTCAGTTAAATGCTTTTCTTAAATTTTTTTCACAGATTATATATGAACTATGAGAGAGTAATCAATTGCCAGAAAGGAGAGAGAATTGGGATGAAGGGAATAGTCCCTAATTGACAGGATGTATGAACTGATGTTTCCTATGTAACTGAAAATGAGTCCTTAGCTTTTTAGCTTATACATTAAATGATTGGGATGAAAGGATAGAAAATATTTTCAAATCTTCAGATGAAATTGTGTTAGATTGACTTCTTTGTTAATCAAGAACCTAAGGTCACAGGGGGAGACAGGAAAACAGAGTGATGTCAAAATCAGATCAGCCATGATTTTATTGAGCGGCTGAGCAGGTTCAAAGGGCTGGATTGTCTACTCCTAGCTCATATATGCAGAAAGTTACAAACGGACATGAATAGACTAGAAGACTAGGTAAATCTATGGCAGATGGGAGTTCAATATGAGGAAATGTTAAGTAAATCATTTTGAATCTGGCAAAGACTATTCAGAAAGTTTTCTTAATGTGATGGATTAGGGGCTGTGGGGGAGCAAAAACATTTAGGTGTCATTATACACGAATCACTAAAACAAAATGCAAACGCAAAGGAGAGTTGATCTTTATTTCCAAAGGGATTGGAATTCAAAAGTGGTGAAATTGTGTTTCAGTTGTCTACAGACTTGGTCAGACCTTATCTGAATACTGCATTCTGGGGGCGCGGTTTATGGTGTGTGTGTGTGTGTGTGTGTGTGTTTGCGTTGCAGAGGGGGGTGGCTGGGAGTGCTGTTTTGCTGAATGTCAAACATCATCCAATTAGGTAATGAGCCTTTTTGCTTTCTAGTCGGCATAGGAAGGCTATGCATGACAGGCCAGATGTAGCTGAGAAATGGGTGGAGTGTGGAGACTATTCATGCGGTGAAACCTACAGGAATAGATTTAATCACAGTTGGCAACCCTGAACCAGGATGGTGTCGGGGTTAAAGGATAAATTGATGGCAGGATATACATACTAGGTTGGTATTCCCTCATGATTAGGATCGGTGTTTGTCTAATTGAAGTCTATAAGGGGATTCAATTGGGTAAAGCAATTTCCTTTGCTGGAGAATCTAGTAAAAGGACATAATTTTAAAATTTGAGCCCAGCCATTTAATGAGTGAAATTAGAAAGCAGTTTTTCCAGGTGAAAAAGTAGTGGGAATTTTAAGATCTCTCTTCAACAGATACAAATGCTGGGGAACAAACACAGCTTTTAAGACGGAGGTTTCTGGATCACCCACCACCCCCACACAGTAAATGCAGACTGCAGATCCAGCAATTCCTTTATAGGAGACGACAGTGTTCAATTCAAATTTCTTTTGCCAGTTAGTCTTGACCTCAGCCTGGATCCCACATCCACCCTTCCGGAGGTTTGTATGCCGCATCTCAATCAATCTGCCAACCTGCAAATGTGTGCCAGTTTCTAGTGACACCAGAAAGCGGGAACTCCAGCATAAGATTTTGCCTTTCTCAGCCTGGTTTCCCTTTATCTGTCCCAAAATAGGGTGACTGATTAATAGTTAGATGAATACTTTGCCCCCAAGCAAAGTAAAAAGAAACTCCAGCGTGGCTGGGACCTGCTGTTTTCCTGGTCCCAGTGGAATGTGTGCTCTTTTTCCAGACACCTGATGGAATACAGTCACCGTCTACCTGAACGGTAGAACAATTTCAACACCATTATATATTCATGTGCAATCTCACAGAAATGCAGACATTTGGAATTTGAAATTTTAGTAAAATTAAAACCAGGAAGTGCCATTTAAAAGGATTAGTTCCTCTTGATCATCAAACACTTTAACTGACTAAGGGACTTACCAGTGTAGCTGCGAGGCGGATCTCCTTCAGCAACATTGTCAGGGGGCTTCCCAGGATGCAATACAGTGACCAAAGACTGTGGATTGGATGCCCACACCAATCTAGTAGCTTTGGTTTCCTGGTAAAAATGTGTGTAACTTAACCCAGCCCATGGTCACTCCTCCAAAGTCTAAAGAATATAATTTTTCATGTGAATATCTTAATCCGTGAAAAAGACACATGCCCAAAAAATGAAATCTCAAAATGAAAATCAGATCAGTCTTTACATCAGCTCAATTCAATTTGATACTTCCAATAGAATTATGAAAAAAGTCAAAACACTTCATGGCACCGTTTGAAGCACAGACACATGATATATTCTTTTAAATCAGGCGGAGTTAATGAATATGAACTTCTATAATTCTACAAATGCAAAACCTTAAATGAAATCTTGAGCAAGCAAAGATCGTTTAAAACTCAAAAAGGTGATTCTACTTGTTGTATCATTCTGTGATTGTATTTTATCCATACCTTAAACTGTTCTGACAGTATATTGAAGGTATTTACCTCAAACCATCACACTTGTTGGTTTAATTGTGCAAAACAAACTGTTGGGAATTATATCGATAAAGAAAGAAGAATTTGCATTTTTGTAGTATCTTTGACAACTTCAAGATATCCCAAAGCACTTAATAGCCAAGGGTGCACTTTTGAAGTGTAGTCACTGCTGTAATGGAAGCACACTGGAAAGCAGTACAGTGCCAGACTATAGAGATTATGCTAAATCTTCACACTGCACTAGCCAACTGTACCTAGGATATTTTGCTGGGTCCCATTTGGTATAATCTTTGGAACATATAGCCTATATACCTATCATCGCACCAGCACTGAAATTTGCATGCCACATTATTCATTTATGATTGGGAGAATATCTTCACAGCTTGACAACAGCATCCTGTTACTGGCAAAACTACATGTTGCTACTACGAAGTAGCAGTGAAAGAGAGTTCAAACTTTTGAGTTATCTTACCCTTCAGTTTGAGGTACTGGGCACATTTCAGGACCAAAGTGACAGCCTTACGCCTATTCATGAGTTTGTGTGATATACAATGAGAAATAGTCTGATCAGCATAACAATTATCCACAGGTTGGCTTTGATGCACCCTAATTCAGCATCACACTCACAGATAGAGGGTAGCTACAGCAGTTGAGCGGATTCTTGCTGCAAGAATAAGGTGCCTTTGGTAGAAGGATGTGCATTGAGCAGGGGAGCTGAGCAGTTCTCTGGGATTTCCACCTGCAGTGGTGAAGGTGAGAAAACATATCTGGAGCATTCAAAGGACTCTCATGGGGGAAAAAAAAAGGTGTCTTTGATGAAAGGACAGCTGATGAGAATGGGGAACAGATAGATAAAGGATTCATCAACTCAATGTAATCTCAGATCAGCTACTGAATGACAAGTAGGCTCAAGGGGCTGAACGGCCTACTCCTGTTCCTATTTATTATGGTCATAGGCTTTGTTCCTCATGTGTACTGTAAATAGTTCCTTCTTTATTCTTGATTACAATGGTCTTAAGATGTTTATTTTGTCCTGGTTTTTATTTTATGAAGAAAGGTTGAGAGAGGTGCGAGCAGTCTATTCAGAGCTACAAGAGTAAACAGTGCGAGAGGCCTTGGGATTTTTGGAAAAATATGTGTTGGAACAATAGAAGCAGCCTGAATGGGTAGGGTCAAGCACCCACACAACCAGGATTTTTAATTTTAGTTTTTCAGTAGCAGTTGTTGCTGGGAGGTGGTGGGGGGGGTCTTGAAGCTGGGTTTGGAAGCTGCAATACATCTCTCCCTGGGCTACTCTCTCTCTCTCTCTCTCTCTCTCTGAGTTTTCTCAATGTTTTTCCTCCTGGTCTGGAGAATTTCCTGTGAGACAATCTATTTTACTGAATTTTGCCTTTAGCCAAGGGTGTGTTTATGGGATATTACCATACTGCAACAGTTAATAATAGTAGCTAATATATCTATTATTTTGATAAGATTTTGATAGTTACAGTTAAGCCAATTCTTTTATTTTGTCTGTATTACAACGGTAGTGTAATAATAAAGTATGTTTTTGCTTAACATCAAGTAGTTTGACCAACCAAATTGCATCTGGAACACAATACTTTTAAAATAAGAAAAAGTTAGGGTCTAAACTATCTTCTGAATATATTTTTGGTCTGATCCATAACAAATGATCTGATGCAAGTGAAATAAAAAAAATCTGTACTTCATGATCTTTGTACCCTCCACGTGTTCAAATCTCATGTCGCATAGGAAACAGAGAATAATAGTCAATGGATGTATTCCGGCGTGGAGGATGGTTTGTAGTGAAGTTCTTCGGGGGTCGGTATTGGGACTTTTGCCTTTCCTGATATATGTATTAATGAATGCAGGAGACAATTTCAAAGTTTATGTATGATACAAAACTTGGAGCATTGTAAACTGTGAGAATAGCACTGAACTCCAAATGGATACAGACAAATTGGTGGAGCGAGCAGATAGGTAGCAGATGATGTTCAATGCAGAGAAGTGTGAGGTAATGCATTTTGGTAGGACATGGACAGACAATAGAAAATAGCAATAGCAAGAGCTGAGAACCTGGATATATATGTGCATACATCTCTGAAAGTGTCAGGACAGCTTGACAGAGCAATTAGTAAAGCATTCAGTATCCTGGGCTTTATAAAATGGAATAATACAGTCTAAGAAAAAGGATTCCGCACTCATGTTGTTCAGCCTCAGCTGGAGTACTGTGTCCATTTCTGGGTGCCACAGTATAAGAAGGATGTGAATGCACTGTGTAGAGTGCAGAAGGGATTTACAAAAATGGTTCCAGGAATGAGAAACTTCAGTTAGAAGGATAGATTAGAGAGGTTGGGATTGTTTCCTTTAAGAGAAAAAAGCTAAGAGATTTGATAATAGTTTTCAAAATCTCTAGAAGTCTGGACAGAGTAGATAGGAAGAAACTATTCAGGCTGGTAAAAGGACAGAGTACAAGATGCCAAAGATTTAAAGTGATTTGCAAACTACATAATGTGATGTGAGAGAAAACTTTTTCACCCAAGTGATTCGGGTCTGGAGTGTGTTACCTGGAAGGGTGGCAGAGGCAGAGTCAATTAAGGCTATCAAGAGGGCATTAGATGATCATTTGAATAGAAACAATATGCAAGGGTATGGGGAAAAGGCAGATGAATGGCACTAAGTCATAATGCTTGTTGGAGAGTCAGTGCAGACTTGATGGGCTGAATGGCCTCCTCCTGCATCATAACAATTCTGAGATTCTGCTGCAGCGCAGCCATGTAGCATAGAGGGAACATTGGTCATTGACTTAAAACATTTAATTCTGTTCTTCCCTCCAAAGACCTATTTAGTATAACAGAATTTTCTGTTTACATTTCATATTTCCAGCATCCTCAGTAGCTCTTCTTTATAATTATAGTGAAATGTGACAGCGAGAGCGAGAGCGACACGAGTGGTGGTGGTTTAACCTGAGGGTCACCATGCCTCAAGTGAGGGGAAAGATGAAAATGCAGGACCTTCATGATGATCTCAGCCAACGCAGGAACTGAACTCTGCATTGCAAATTAGCTGTCCAGACAGCTCAGCTACAGATATAAATGTAAAAGAAATATCAATATAAACATAAAAAAATTTACATAATCCACCAAGAGACAAATGGTTACGTCAATATACAAGCAAATCATCAATAGTGTTGTTCATGATTAGGTCAGATAGAGTCATAGAGTCATGCAGCATGGAAACAGACCCTTTGATCCAACTCGTCCACGCCAACCATGAGGGTGGCTAATATCTTGCCTTTAATTAAGGAGAAGCCTGGGAACTATAGATCTGTGAGTCTGACATCGGTGGTGGGTAAATTGTTGGAAGTGTTTTTGAAAGATACAATTTAACATGTATTTGGAGAGGCAAGGAATAATTAGGGATAGTCAGCATGGTTTTATGCGAGGGAAATAGTGTGTCAAAAACTTGATTGAGCTTTTTGAGGAAATAACCAAAAAGATTGATGAGGGCAGAGCAGTAGATGTTGTTTACTTGGACTTTAATAAAGCCCTTGATAAGGTTCTGCAAGGTAGACTAATTGGTAAAGTTAGGTCACGTGGGATTCAGGGTGAGCTTGCCAATTGGATACAAAATTGGCTTTATGGTAGGAGACAGAGGGTGGTGGTGGAGCATTGTTTTTTGAACTAGAGAATGTGACCGCGGTGTTCCACAGGGATCGATACTGGGTCTACTTCTGTTTGTCATTTAAAAATAAATGATCTTGATAAGAATATAGGAGGCACGATTAGTCAGTTTACAGATACCACCAAAATCTGTGGGGTTGTGGACAGTGTAGGAGGTTACTTAAGATTACAAAAGAGATCTTGATCAATTGGGTCAATAGGCTGAGGAGTGGCAGACAGAGTTAAATTTGGATAAATGCAAGGTAATACATTTTGGTGAAACAAAAATGGGCAGCACTTATTCAATTAATGGTAAGGCCCTGGGTAGTGTTGTAGAACAGAGAGAGACCAGATACATAATTCTTTGAAATTTGCATCACAGGTAGATAGAGTGGTTAAGAAGGCATTTAGCATGCTTGCCTTCATTGGTCAGACCACTGAGTATAGGAGTTGAGGTTGTACAGGACGTTGGTGAGGTCTCTTCTGGAGTACTGTATGCAGTTCTGGTCGCCTTGTTATAGGGTGTTATTAAAACAGAGAGGGCTCAGAAAAGATTTACCAGGATGTTGCAGGGAACGGAGGGTTTGAATTATCAACATAGGCTGGATAGCCTGGGACTTTTCTCAGCGCAGTGTAGGAAGTTGAGGGGGACCTTATTTAGATTTATAAAATCATGAGGGGCAGAGATTAGGTGAATATTAAAGGTCTTTTCCCTAAGGTAGGGCAGTTCAAAACAAGGGGGCATATTTTTAAGGTGAGAGGACACAAGGGGAAAATTTTTTTATACAGATAATGGTTAGTGTGTGGCATGAACTGCCGGAGGAAGTGGTGGATGCAAGTACAGTTATAACATTTAAGACACATTTGGATAAGTACATGAAAAGGAATGGTTTGGAGGCATGTGGGCCAAATACAGGCAGGGAGGACTAGGTTAGTTTGGGAACATGATCAGCATGTATTAGTTGCATTAAAGGGTTTGTTTCCATGGTATGACTCTGTAACTCCCCCACCCTTTGGAAATACTGAGGAGTCAGACCTCAGACTTTATTGGATTAGAGAGCCAGATTAGGGAGCTACAACCTGTACTAGACCCAGCTACGTTTAAATTACTGCAAGTAAACATGATGAGGTCAATCAGAGTTCAGTTGCTACTTGGTGAGGTGAGGAGAGGAAAATTTGAAATTTGTAAGATAGAAAGATACAAATCAAATGCAGAAAAGCGCGTATCAATTACTTTAAAATGTTTAGAAGGATCACCACACTGTATTTTTTAAAAAAATCATATCCTCTTAATGCAGGTACCTTTCACATTGGGAGAATACAGCAGTCTAATAATCATATATGGCTGGTCCTCAGTTGGATCCGTGACTTTGAATATGGATGGATCAAGTAGCTCAAACTCAAATTTTTCTGATACAGAAAACATAATAAAATATCAAGTATTTTTCACTTTAATTGTGAAATGAGAAAAGAAATTGTTGTAAAATCAATCATCTTTAAAATTCATAACTTTAATCACTGTTTGAATGTTTAAATAATTAACTTACATTTATACAGTGGTTTTATGTCTATCTTGGAAAAACAAACAATTTGATAGGTTAGGTAGAGAGAAATTATTACCTTAGATGTCGAAACAAAAGGAATAACCTGAAAATTAACAGCAGGCTGTACAAAGGTTCATGCAGAGGGTTCTGGAAATCTGAAACTCCTGTTCCAAAAGACTGAATGGTTGTGACCAGTTGAAAATTTCAAAACTGAAATTGATTAATTTTTGCTAGGCAGGGATATTAAGGGATAGGAGCCAAGGTGGGTGGATTGAATCGAGCTACAGATCAACAGTGAACTAATGTTCCTATGTACCTTTCAGAAATGTCTCAAAGCACTTTGCACACAAGAATTAGTAATGTGTTTGCTGCACAGCATCTCAATGCTTAGAGAGACAGCAAGATAAATCAGAAGATAGAGGGAGGAATTTCTTGAGTAGAGCCTTGTAAAAATCTCATTGATGTGTTAATAATATATAAGGCATCAGCTGTTAGATGTTGAAGCATTCAGTAAGGAATCACTGAAAAAAATCTACGTACATACATAAGGATTCAAGGGAGGCCCTTTTTTCCCTCTGTTCTTTCATGGTAAATGGGTATTACTGGAAAGATCAATATTTATTCTCCATCCCCAAATGCCCTCAAAATGACAGTGGTGAGTTCCATGTTATGTTACTGATTCTAAATTCTGGAATGCCCTATCTGAAACCAGATATAGATAGCAAGAGTTCTCAAGGGCAACTGAAGAGTGGCAATAAATGCTTGTCTTCTCAGGTGATGCACACTTCCCAAAGAATGATTCAAAAAAAGTAGTTAGAAAACAGGTAACAAACAGAAAGCATGTTTTCTTGTTACCAAAATAATGTTTACATCCAACTCCTACCATCAAACCGGAGAGCAATTTCACTCATTGTTGCCTCCTTGGGTGTTCTTTCTTCATTTCTATTCAAGAGAGTTGGTTTACAAAGAGAGGTCTTTGAGTGCAACATCAAGTTACTATAGAGTATAGAAACAGTTAACTTCACATCAAGGGGATTAAAGTCCTTCCACCACACCTAAGGAGAAACATAAACAGTGCATCAAGAAGAAACTACTACATCCAGTAGTCTAGAATATTAAGGAATGTGCAAGTATAAAATAAATCAAACATCATTGCATTAATCGCATAAATTGAAAGAGCCTAAAATTGCTTAGAGAGACAACAAAATAAATCAGAAGATAGAGGAAGGAATTTCTTGAGTAGACTTGTGCAAAATAGCTGCAAAGATCAGAAAAATGCAGACATGCTGTTCATAATTTTCTGCCTTTTAAAATTAACAGATGGGAAATCTTGGCTGGCATATCCATCAGTTCCTAAAATGCACCTCCTTGGTTGACTCTTACACTGGTAGCACACATTCAAGAAATTAGCATTAACTTTCAGATGATATATGGAGACTACTTAAGATTCACGAGCACATTACTCAAGTTATAATTTTATATCCTACTGCACAGTGATTATAGTTTTCACACTAACTGCAACTCATTATGACTATTAATATAGAAACATAGAATTTTCAAGTTAGAAAAAAGGACTATGTTGTGGAAGTGGCAGATGAACAAATGGCTAAATTAATCCTGTAGGTATATCCCAAATTATTGCCCAATTCCTCCTGTTCAAAGGCAGCAGACTCTCAAGTCAATTAATACAACAGGACATTGTTGTTCCTTGCTGTATGACTCTCTGTTGTGATGAATTAGTCCTTTTTCCTTTGTTCCAGTACTAAAACATATGACATGTTTATTTGGATATGAGATTAATTACCTCTGACATGGATTTCAACAATATTAGTTTCACTGAAATATCCTTTAGTCCAATAGGAAGGATCTCACCAACACTGATTTTAAGATTTGTGTCATTGCTGATACCTAAACACAAGCAAGACAAACAGCAACTGAGGTAGTAAATATTTCTAAAATAAAGTCAGATTCAATAAAAGCAGTGTTTAATATCACCAAAATGTAAGCCACCTGTAATGACAGATAACAAGCACAGGGGAACACTATAGCAAACGCAGGGAAGAATTTGTCAACTTCATACCACTTCAGAGTGGTGCAACGCAGATTTCCTTAGGGACAGGCAGCCTGCAAGTCACTAGATCTGTTGCTTCTTTGATATCATAAAGGAATGTGCTGCAGTCACACAGACAGCAGCCTTCCACCTTCTAACCTACAGGGAACTGTAGTCTGTGTAGTGGTGCAATGCAAACAAATTTTTCATTATTGATTTAGGACATTAATTCTAACACATGCTCAAGAATTAAAGCATTCCCTTTCATAATGAAGTAATAAAAGCTTGTGCTTATGATCTTGGCAATCTATTAAGTTGCTGATTTTAGCTGTTAGTGGAAGGATGTTTAAACAAATTGGGTATGATTTTAAAAAAATTCTTTCATGTGATGTGGGCATTGCTTGCAAGCATAGAGTTTAAAGCAAAGCACTGTAGATGATGGAAATTGGAAATAAAATCTGAAAACACAATGAAAACTCAGCAGGTCTGGCAAAACCTTTGAAGAGAGAAATAACGTTAAGATTTCAAGTTCAAAGATGATATCAGACTTGCTGTGATTTTCTCATTTCAGGCTGGAAATTCATTGCACATCCTTAATAATCCTTGAGAAGGATGGCAGATTCCCTTCTCTACAGTATACTATTGAACCAGATGGATTTTTAAATACAATCACTCTTGTCATATAAGCAACTAGAGTCCTGAAATTCTGAAGAAACGTCTGATAAAATAAATTCATGCTGATATACTGAAATTTCTCATTTTGTCTTGGGCATGGGAAACTCCCATGTAGCCCTTAATTTTGCTTCTCTATGTGCCACTTGGCCTTGTCCCATATTTTTGGCTCAAATAAAACACCTTTACCTTGGCAAATTCACGTTTGGCCAAGTTTATTTTGTGACCAATCAAACAATTTGTACAAGTGTTGTGGATATTCCTCCCAGGTTTAGCTGAACCCAACTACATCATCTATATATGCAACACAGTTGCATGGTCCTTCAAATAACTTTATTGTTGCAAAGTTGTTGGCACATTTTTGATTTCAAATGGCATGTCTTTACGTTGATAAAGTCCATCCAGTGTTCGAAAAGCTGATATTTAGTTGGCTGTATCAGTCAATGGAACTTGCCAAAATCCCTTCAAAAGGTGGAATCACAGAATCGGACATGAATCTGCTCTTGTTACCGTATTAACTTTGTGATTACCTATACACAACTGTTGTTATCCATTTGGTTTTGGCAACATCACAACAGGCGAGCTAATGTGATTTGGTTCAAAACATCATTGTCCATTATGAACTTAATCACTTCCCTCACCTAGGCAAACTTCTCTGGTTTGTGAATGTAAGTGTGTTTTTTTTTATGTACTATGCAGCTCCTGTATCACGTATGGCCAAAATCTTTCCACAGTCTATTTACACAAATAAATTCAGGAGTCTGTAATGGCTTTCATAAATCATCCTGATTATTTTCTGAAATATAGCATAATATTCCATCTAACTTTTCAATACCTCCATATGAGCCAATCTGTTCCTGAAGAGTTGACTACAAAATTTTAAATTTTTGATTCTTTCTTGAATTGTTTGGAAAATTTAACATCATTCCCTATTTCTTTTACTAGCGTAAACATACTTCTGCCCCAAATATTCTACCCATCAGCCTGGTCCAAGATCACCATCTGGGTCAGTACCATCTCCAAGGTCTGGAGGAATGGCTAGCAATACTGCAAGGAGGTCAATGACATTCTCTGCTCCATCAAGGTAAGTGCCACACACTTCGCTCTGCTGCTTCACACTCATTACACCCACTCCTACATAAGCTCATTTTCTGCCATTCTGTGTTGTCTGCAATATCTCCCCTCACTTGCTCTCACTCCTTGCCCAAACACTAACCCTGCACACTCAGTCCCTCTGAACAACTCTGTCCTCTACCTAAACCAGTTCTAACAGTTGTGTCACTTAGTTTTACCTCACTTAATCATTGAACATTACAGGCCCTTCGGCCCTCGATGTTGCGCTGACCTGTGAAACCAATCTGAAGCCCATCTAACCTACACCATTCCATTATCATCCATATGTTTATCCAATGACCATTTAAATGCCCTTAAAGTTGGCGAGTCTACTACTGTTGCAGGCAGGACATTCCACGCCTTTACTACTCTCTGAGTAAAGAACCTACCTCTGACATCTGTCCTATATCTATCACCCCTCAATTTAAAGCTATGTCCCCTCGTGCTAGCCGTCACCATCCAAGGAAAAAGGCTCTCACTGTCCACCCTATCTAATCCTCTGATCATCTTGTACGTCTCTATAAAGTCACCTCTTAACCTTCTTCTCTCTAATGAAAACAGCCGCAAGTCCCTCAGCCTTTCCTCATAAGACCTTCCCTCCATACCAGGCAACATCCTGGTAAATCTCCTCTGCACCCTTTCCAATGCTTCCACATCCTTCCTATAATGCGGCAACCAGTGCGTAATACACCAAGTGCGGCTGCGCCAGAGTTTTGTACAGCTGCAACATGACCTCATGGCTCCGAAACTCAATCCCTTTACCAATAAAACCTAACACACCGTATGCCTTCCTAACAACCCTATCAACTTTCAGGGATCTATGCACATGGACACCGAGATCTCTCTGCTCATCCACACTCCCAAGAATCTTACTATTAGCCCTGTACTCTGGATTCCTGTTACTCCTTCCAAAGTGAATCACCTCACACTTTTCCGCATTAAACTCCATTTTCCACCTCTCAGCCCAGCTCTGCAGCTTATCTATGTCCCTCTGTAACCTGCACTATCCACAACTCCACTGACTATAGTGTCATCTGCAAATTTACTAACCCATCCTTCTACGCCCTCATCCAGGTCATTTATAAAAATGACAGACAGCAGTGGCCCCAAAACAGATCCTTGCGGTACACCACTAGTAACTGAACTCCAGGATGAACATTTCCCATCAACCACCACCCTCTGTCTTCTTACAGCTAGCCAATTTCTGATCCAAACCGCTAAATCACCCTCAATCCCGTGCCTCCATATTTTCTGCAATAGTCTACCGTAGGGAACCTTATCAAACACTTTACTGAAATCCATATACACCACATCAACCGCTTTACCCTCATCCACCTGTTTGGTCACCTTCTCAAAGAACTCGATAAGATTTGTGAGGCATAACCTACCCTTCACAAAACCGTGTTGACTATCCCTAATCAAATTATTCCTTTCTAGATGATTATAAATCCTCTCTCTTATAATCCTTTCCAACACTTTACCCACAACCGAAGTAAGGCTCACTGGTCTATAATTACCAGGGTTGTCTCTACTCCCCTTCTTGAACAAGGGGACAACATTTGCTAACCTCCAATCTTCTGGCACTATTCCTGTAGATAATGACGACATAAAGATCAAAGCCAAAGGCTCTGCAATCTCCTCCCTAGCTTCCCAGAGAATCCTAGGATAAATCCCATCCGGCCCAGGGGACTTATCTATTTTCACACTTTCCAGAATTGCTAACACCTCCTCCTTATGAACCTCAATCCCGTCTCATCTAATAGCCTGTATCTCAGCATTCTCCTCAACAACATTGTCTTTTTCGTGTGTGAATACCGACGAAAAATATTCATTTAGCGCCTCTCTATCTCTTCGGACTCCATGCACAACTTCTCACTACTGTCCTTGACTGGGCCTAATCTTACTCTAGTCATTCTTTTATTCAAAGCTTTAGGGTTTTCCTTGATCCTACCTGCCAAAGACTTCTCCCACTTCTCTCAGTCAAAGGGAAGACAACCCACAAGAGGGTAACAAGGACTGGATGGGTGGAAGGGTGCTCGATATTTGGCTCCTCAGCCCTTATGAGGAGAGAATCCTGGACTTCACAGGAGAACAGTAGGGAACCCTCCTGTGGGGATGCTGAAACATATGTGCCTCACCAACTAAGTGAAGACCATTCTTCATTCCACTGCAACTCTCACAGTAACCCTGCTGTCAGTATCATTCATTGCACACCACTTTAACCATTGTCTGTGATGACTTCTCTCCCTTTTGTCTTGTACATACTGCTGGCATTTCCACAATTTATAGAGAAATGGTCAGCTCCCCCAGAAGCCATCTCCTCAACTTCTGAGGATGAGATTACTGAGGCATTCAAAGCAGCATCAGCAAGTCTGTCTCCTGCAAACCCAGAAGCTCAGATACAGACACCTCAATGGAAACATCACATTCAGAAAGCTTGGGAGCACATACTGGAGAGCACCTCACAGTGAAAGCTCTGCAGCTTGCTGAGAAAGAAATCTTCAAGCCACTGGCACTCTGGGGACTTTCACAGACCAGACACCTGCTCAGCTCCAAGCAGGAGAGGAGCCTGTGTTGTTAGAAATCAGGGACTTCTTCCACATGGACAAACTGAGGAAGAGGACCAGCAGACATGTAAGTGGGATGCAATGGCCCTCATTGCACAGAGGCTGCAGCAGTGCAGCAAGTCATACAACAAATTTCCAAACATTCTTTCATCATTGATGGAACATATCTGAAATGAAAACCATGTCTTCCCTCTTATCATACAATGTAGAAAGACAAATGAAACTTAAAGCTATATATCATTCTTCCACTTTAGAACTCATGTTCCCAAATAATAACATATTATGAGCTTTCATCACATTGTGAAAACTAACAATTGTACCTTTCAATGACCCATTGTTCTTTGTGAATATTCCATTCAGAGTCCTGTAGGTTAGATGTTTCAATAATTGCAATTAAAATTAACATCACTATAAATAAAATGTCATAATAATTCTACAGATCATTAAGCACTTAGAATTTCTGAGCACCCACAAGGCTATCATGTTTGAAGACAAATAAATAGGAGGAAATTATTTAGTTAGGTAGTATACTAAGCATTCTGGTATATACAGTTAGAATTATAGCTGGGACCAGACGATGTGTTTGAAGATACATAATCACAAGAGTATGCTGCCAGTTTCAGGTAGTTCCTGTATGTGCTCAGAAGGGCATGTCAAAATGGCAGCCTTCATGTGGATCACATCAATAAATCTAATGAGCTGAGTATTGGAATCAGCAGCAAGGCCCACCAGAGTCCAACACCCTGCCAACACTCACTATCCTGGTTCATCTGTGAAGAATGACCATTTGTACAAGACTGAAGAAATGAATCTTGACATATCTTGGAAGTGTCAGTGTGTCTTCCTGACCATCAGTTTTTTATGTCAATCTTTCACAAGATGGCTGGGTATGGATAGATGATGAGGGAGGGTACAGCATAATGGAGAAGCAAGAGTGAACAGCATATATTTACTGCTGAAAATCTCTGCTGCATTATCATTACTATGTACAGAGTGGTGCTTTTATTATAGATTCTTTTAGAAGTACAATGTTCGAACATGCTTGAAGGACATAAAGGGCCAGTGGCACCACAAACAGTTGGTTCTTTAGAGTAACACATTTAATCAGTGCTACTACTTTAAAAAAGACTTGTGTTTGCGTAGCAGTTTATCAGTTCTCAGAAATATTTTAAAATATTCTGCCTACAATGAATTTGTTTGGAATACAGTGTCTATTCTAAAGATAAATATGGAAATAACAGCAGATAACTAAAATGCTGATAACTGCATCTATTAATGTTCAGATTCAGTCTCCACCTTCTGAGTTCAAATGGAAGATCAAATATAAGTAAAATAATAGACCAGTTTGGCTTGTTTCCATTTCTGTAGTTTCACTTTGTAAGCGGAGGTCCAAGTGACTTTATCAGTCTTTAGGATATTAGAATCATTTAAATACAGCAGCATCTGTTCTCCTTTTGGATCAACTGAGCATGACCTAGCCTTAAACAAAAATATATCAGGTAGATTATCAGGAGGGCTTGTCAAAATTGGTCAGATACATTCCTGGAAATTTCATTACATGGCTTTCTATCTTCAATCTCATGTCTACACATCTCTGAAATGTGCCTTTAGGTGGTGTGTCACCCTGTCACTCCATGCATAACAGACCAAAAATATTTTCATAGCCAATAAGAAAAAAAGAAGTGAGAAAGTAAATGAAAAAGAACACCATTTTTGGTAATGTCCCATTATTTTTCTCCCAGGTATTGTTTGCAGCAGTTTCTGGGGAATTAATCTTTAATCTGGGAAATCCTGGAAAGGTGAAAATATTAACTAGACTGACCCCTCACGAACCTATAAAGTGGGTCTCAAGTGAGTGGACGGACTCACAAGACCTTTGAAATTATAGCAATAATGCCAGTTATGTTCTCGTTCGAACGAAAACAATTACTGTCAAAACATTTCATTATTTTGGTCTGAAATTATACACAATATGAATAGATAAAGTTTGTTACAAAACAGTGATCTCAATAATGGGTTCTGATGTTATGAACTGTGATAACAAAAGTCAAAAAATTCTATAGCCCCTGGGTGAATCATCAAGGGGATTACAACCATCCAGTTTTGTTCCATAGACTCAGGATGAAAAAAATTAATTTCCCAGAAGCTTCTTTGAGCAGCTTCAGGAAGAAAAAATAGGGACATTAAAAGAAAGTTCCTTTTCCATTTGTCTGAACTCTTTAACTTATTAGTTATAAATGTGTTGGAGATAGGGGAAAAAGCTGCTTGACCAGGCAGTGAAGAAGGGAAGTTGTTGGAGGCAAGACGCACATAATGAAATTTCCAGGAATGGGTTCAACCGCATTGGCAACCTTGGTGTTTTGATACACTAGGGTAAGGACTGTGAAATTGAACGCTAGTAGCAAAGTGTACTTTGTGAGCAAGTGATGATTCCCACATAGTGCAATGATACTATAATTATTCATTTTCAAAGTTAATCAAATAACAATTAAGAGCTGGGGCATGTGTTGCACATTGAAGAAAAATTCCAAGTGTTTTTCTTATAAATTTACAATTTTGACATAAACCTGTCGCCTTGACTGTGAGGAAGTGAAACATTCAGCTTTCTCTATCTTTCTTCTCCTTCACATCCCTTCCTGCTTTACAATTCGATATAGCTCTAAGTGTATAAGCAGTTGAATGCAGGTATCAATGTATCAGCCCTGAGTGCCTCACTTCAGCAAGGTGCAGGGGACATGATGGAGCTGAATCTGCCATCACAAAATGTCCAAATGTGCACACCTTATTCACAAGGAGCGTGAGACTTGGCCCATTCTTCTCCTTTGAAGCCTGAAATCAACTGCTTTGCCCTTACTGTCATTGTGGGTGAAACTGATTTCCCAACACACGTTAGTGAGTAAGCTTGGTATGCATGGCTTAGTGGAACAATCTAATGTTCAACAATCCACAGATAAATTGAGTCTAAAAGTTTTTGAACAAGGCTATGAAGACACCAGAATCCACTGGGCCAATAGGTTACTTTAAGAACTTAGGAGGAGGCCATTTAGCCTCTCGAGCCTGTTCCACCACACAGTAGGATTTTGGCTGATCTGCCAACTAGCTCCATATAATTGGCTTTGCCCTATATCCCATAATACCTAAGGTTAATAAAATCTAACAATTTCAGTTTTAAAATTAACAGTTGATCTAGCATCAATCACTATTTGCAGAAGACAGTTCTAAAGTTTTACCATTCTTTGTATGAAGAAGTGTTTCCTAATTTCATTCCTGAAAGATCTGGCTCTAAAGTTTATACCATGTCCCTCTTCTTATACACCCCATCTAACAAAAATAATTCCTCCTATTCCAGTCTACTTCTTTTCCTTTCCTTTGTAGATTAATCCTCTCACTATTTTTTTAATTCATAAAATCATAGAATCCCTACAGTGTGGAAACAGGCCATTTTGATAACCATCAGCAATATACATGCTTTTTAGCCTTGTGGATACTGTCATTACGTATCACAGCTCCTCTCTTGTAACAAAGATTATGAGGCAATATGCATGTGCATACTGTCGATTTTAAGGTGATTGACAGTGAATTTGTAACCTAACCTTGATGGCGATCTGGAGCCAAGCAGTTCTTGACAAAATACCACTGCCTAGGTATCAGTTAGCATCATTTGTTAAACAAAAAAAAAAACTGAAAATTCTTACAGTGTGGAGCTGGAGGAACACAGCAGGCCACGCAGCATCAGAGGAGCAGGACAGTTGACGTTTCGGGTCAGGACCGTTCTTCTGATTAATAAGGTGCTATATAAATTCTACTTTTCTTACTTTCAGTCACTACTACAACCTTGTAGCAAGCATATCAATTTCTAAATATAAATTACATGATTATATTTGGGAATTGTCAGAAGCTCCTATTTCCGATCAAATGTGGCTACATGAGAGTGCTGCTAATGAAGGTACTAAAAGTTATTAGAGATGATTTTCTTTCGTCTAATTGGAAAGCAGCTTTCTTTTGAAGAAGGGTCCTGACCCAAAACGTCAACTTTCCTGCTCCTCTGATGCTGCCTGGCCTGCTGTTTTCCTCCAGCTCAACACTTATCTCTGACTCCAGCATCTGCAGTTCTTACTATCTTTGAAAATTCTTACCTCAATTTTAGTTGGTTCAATCCAGGGATATCAATTGGTAGGCCACCTTGTTGCAAATGAATCCAAGATTTTTGAATATCTAATGTATATAGGTGACTGGCACGAACAAGGAATACCTTAGGAACAAAACATTTTTAGTAACAACCAAATGTATATTGAACCAGTCTGGGACAGAGGCCTCTTCCCTTCTTTACATGTGGGTAAATTATCTGTAATGATTATCCCTTTCTGGCAAATCTGAAGCCAAGGACACAGTCAAATCTCCTGACTCAACATTTTTAGACCAACATCCTCATTTCTGAACAATTAATTTTGTTTCATTGATACAACTTCTACATTGTGCTTGCTAAAACATTGTGGGTTAACAATCCACATCAATCATGGCATTTAGTGCTGTCTGCTATGTAAGTTTGGTGTGGTGGGGGCAGAGGAGTTTGCAGGTGAGAATCCTGCCACACTTGTTTCCACTTCAATTAAATCCACGCAGAAATGAATGGATGGTTTTTCTTCCTTGTTGCTGAATGAGGCGCTTAAGCGGGCACTCGAAGTGGACTGTTGCTCATGAAGACTGGCTGATATGTTCATCTCTGTAACAGTTATTTAGTTACAAAAATTACTTATTGTTTAGAGAATTCAAAGATGCTTTAATAAGGTGCTAAATAAATTCTACTTTTCTTACTTTCAGTCACTGACACAACCTTGTAGCAAGCATATCAATTTCTCAACATTTCTTTTGCATGATTATACTTCGGGATTGTCAAAGCTCCTATTACTGATCAAATGTGGGCACATGAGAGTGTTGCTAATGGAGACACTGGTAGTCTCCATTAGTTATTCGAGATGATTTTCTTTTGTCTAATTGGAAAGCAGCATTCCAAAAACAAGGAAGATTTGTGCTGGTTAGTAATTCTAATGAAACAATTAACATTTTCATAAATGCAGAACATAAGCAGGCAGAATATCTGAGATAACAAGGTGTAGAGCTGGATGAACACAGCAGGCTAAGCAGCATCAGAGGAGCAGGAAGGCTGAC
>JAHRHZ010000066.1:25418188-25444682 GCA_024137785.1 Ginglymostoma cirratum | reverse complement strand
AGGGTCTCGGCCCGAAACGTCAGCCTTCCTGCTCCTCTGATGCTGCTTGGCCTGCTGTGTTCATCCAGCTCTACACCTTGTTATCTCAGACTCTCCAGCATCTGCAGTTCCTACTATCCCAGAATATCTCACCACATGCTTAAGGGTAGTTTAAGAAAATACAAATAGGAAGTAGTTATTTGGTCCATCCTAGCCTATTTGACCAGACAAACCTGCTCTGTAATAAGAAAAGGGGAGATAGTCTGTTTGTGATTCCTTGAACCTTCCATGTCATTCAATTAAATGATTGACATTACCAAATCATTTAGTGTCCTGACAAAAGGTTCTTCAATATCTATCTCAAAGATTTCTGAAAATCAAAACATACTATGGTACTGTAATAATTTATATTGCTATATGAGAAAAATCAAGAATTGTAAAGTTGCTAAAGACAAAGGATTTTAACATGTGAACTGACAAAGGTACTCATTCCAGTTGCACCAATGGTGTAAAAGCTCTTCATGTTATTTTCAATTTAGAAACAGAAAATCAACTGATTATCAATGTCTCAATTGGCAAAATTCTCAAATGTAATCAAATCTAGACAAACAAATCAAGGGTTATGGGGGACAGGCAGTAAAATGGCATTAAGGCCACAAGCAGATGTCATGCCTAACACACAGGAAGATGGTTCTACTTGTTGGAGGTCAATCATCTCAGCCCAAGGAGATCACTATAGGAGTACCTCCTGTACAGGAGTGTGACAAAAACAGGAAGTGCTGATGAAATTCAGCAGATCTGACATATCTGTGGAGAGGAGAACAGAGTTAACATTTCAAGTCTAGTGACCCTTCATCAGAATGTTCTACCAATCCTTTCTCCATGTTAATACACCAACCCCAACACCACAGGCTCTCATCGTATTAAGTAGCCTTTTCTGTGGTACCTTATCAAAGCCTTTTGAGCTTCCAAGTATAGTACTACTTGTGGTTTTCCTTTATCCATCCCCTGCTTGTTGACTCCTCAAAAAGTTGCGATAGATTTATCAAGCATTATTATCCATTCATGGAGCCATGCTAACTGTGTTTGTTTATATTATGTTCTGTTATTACACCCTTCAATAATACTCTAACATTCTCCAAATCACAGATATTAAGCTAACTGGCTTATTGATATCTGTTTATTTTTCATCTCCCTTCTGTTTTGAATAAAGATGTTGGTATTTCTGCAGTTTTCCAATCCTTTGGGACTTCTCCTAATCTAATGATTCTTGGAAGATTCCTACCAGTGCTCCACTAACTCTGTAACTACTTCCTTTAGTAATCTAACTTGTAACTCTTCAGTTCCAGGTGACTTAGTGGCCTTTAGCCCCATTTATTTCTCTAACATTTTTTCTCTAATGACAGTTGTTGTATTTATTGCCTCCACAGCTTTTGCTTTTCGTTTAGTGTGTTTGAATTGCTATTCATGAAGGCAGCTCATTGCCACTATTTTGAGGACAAAGAGACATGGACAATGAATGTTAGCTTAGCCAGTGATGACTACATCCCATGAACAAATGGTTCAAAAAAAAATCACATCAGCCACAACCTTATTGCATAGCGAAGCAGGTTCAATGGCTGAATGGTGCACTCCTGCACCTATTTCTTTTGATGTTATGTTCTAAGAAGCAGCAAGGAGTTGTTTAAGTCCTCAGATTATATTACATTAAATGCACATAATGCACTTGATTAATATACTTACAAATATATTTTAAAAATTTCCCATTACTTCCTTGCGCTATAATTTATTAGTTATCTGAGAGCATAGCAATGACACTTGATGTGAAGAACCAGGTTAATTTAATGATTTTGTTTTCTTAATTGCAGTAATAACTTCTGGTTAAGATTTATTAATTTTACTGGAATGTGATGATAAATTCTTACTGTGGATATATCTAAATGATTATAATTAGAATAATGCGGTAATCCAAATCATGAATCAATTAAACAAATAATGCAGTAATCCAAATCCTGAATCAAATAAACAGCTGTTTCAATCTGGAAACTTTCTGTTAAATTTTCATCATGAGTAAACTTCGGGCCTGAGTGACAGTCTCCTGGAATTACCACAAGTTCGAGGGTCTTCCTTTTTTTAAAAATGTTAATAATATTGGTATTGTTCTACCTCTTTCAAACTTTGATGATCAGTGGCCGCCATCAAATACTCCTTCTGTAGCAGGACGACAGCCAGGCAGAAATCCTCCATGACCTGAAGCTTCCAGTCCTGCATGAACAGCTGGTCCCAGATCAGCAACACCGCTGGCAGATGCAAGATGCTGACAAAACCCTGTGGCAATTATCGTTAAGTGACACACAAAATAAATTGTAGTTTCAGATCATCCAGTACCATAGTGAGTATGCTAACTATCTAGTGTAACATTGAGTCATGTCGATCAGACAAATTCAAACCTTAATTGTGCTGAGTTTGTTGCATAGGAACAGCAGGAAGCCCCTCAAGCTGGTTCCACTGGTCAATGTCAATGTGATCATGGCTAATCTGCAACAACTCCATGTACCCTCCTTAGCCCCACATCCCTTAATATCTTTGGATAGTAAAAATCTAATGGACATGGTTTCAATCACCATTTAAGGGACAGCCTTCTAAATTTCAACCATCTTTTGCATGTAGAAGGTCCCTCATCTCACTGTTAAAGTTCTAGGTCATGTCCCATTGTATTAGACTATCTAATCACGAGAAGTAGTTTCTCTCCATTTACCCTAATTTTCATAAAATTGCCCTTCACCTCCTGAATTTCAGCGAATACAACACTAGTTTGTGTCATTATTGTTGATTTAGACATATTATTTTAATGGGGACCGGAACCGGAACTGGAACACCGCCACCGCCACCGCCACCGCCGAGGCCGGTATCCAATCACAGAGACCAGCTTCCACAGACCCAGCTCTCAGGGTGATCATAATCTCTGACATTCCTGTTTATATTTGTCAACTAGTGCTCCCTGATTGGACCAGATTAACAGCCCCAATCACTGAACTGATTCTATTCCACCCGGCTGACCTCGTTACTATCACTACAGGGACGGATTTAATAGAGGATTCTGGATGTTCAAATACAGATCCCCAAACATAGTATGTAGGTACAGCGTGTGATTACAAAGACAAATAGAATGTCGTTGTTTATTACAAAGGTGAATGGAATGTAACAATAGCGAAATTTTACTACAGGTCTACAGTGCAACTGTGAGACTGCATCTAGAGTAATCGGTACAGTTTTGATCTCCTTAGTTAGGAAAGGACATTACTAAATTTAAATAAACCTCTGAGTACTTCATCCAAAAGATGAAGGAATTATGAGGATAGGTTAAGTTTAGGAGAAAGTGAGGGGCCTTATTGAAATATATAAAATCCTAAGGGGACTTGACAAGCTGGATGTTGAAAGGAAGTTTCCCCTTGTGGGAGAAACCATAAAGGATGTTCTATTTAAGGCATAGATGAGAAAACAGTTTCTCTCAAGATGGTTATGAGCTTGTAGAATTCCTTTCGACAATAGGGTACAGGTAGCAGCGACGTTGAATATTTTCAAGGGAGTTAATTAGATACTTCACTAAGAAGAGAACCAAGAATTTGAAACGTAGGTAGGAAAGTGGTGTTGAGACATAATCAGACTGGCCATGTTCTTATCAAATAGTAGAACAAGCTTGAGAGACAAAATGACCAACACCTGCTCCTAATTTACATCTCCTTTCAGAAAAAGGATAAAAGGACTCTCCTTTTAACTTAATCCCACAAGTTGTGTTATAATCCTTGTAATCATATGCTACACTTCCTCCAAGTTTATGAATATCTATCCCAAAGTACGGTGTCTAGAACTGTTCACAGTATTCCAAGTGTGGTCTGACCAGGGTTTTGTACAGATGAAATTTGAATTCTAAACCCCTAGTAACCTTATCATCTAAAATATAAAGGCCAGCATTCCAAAACTCTTTCTTTTGTGTTAGTTCACAACACTGGTAATGATTTGTTTATTTACCCACAAATCTACTTTTTAAACTCTTCCTAGGTTTTTTTTTCATTTAGATTGTTCTACCCCTTAAAGGCCCAAAGTGGGTGATCTCACATTTGCCTACACTGAAATTCATGGGTCACAAATCATACCCATTCATTTAATCCACAAAAATTCTCTTTGTTATTTCATGCTTCCATATAAGTACTAGCAATCCTATCTTTCCTGGTGTCACTGACACAGGTAGTGATATGTCAGCAATTAAACTTGGTACTCCAGAGCTTTGAAGAAGGAATTAAAATATATTTATATTTGTACGCGATCTTGAGATTTGGAATAAAATATATGTGGATATTAGCAAGGGAATGAAATGCTAATGATGCTCCTACAGTTGAATAGCTTAGTGACCTCACTGTTTTTCCAATCAGTCAGTCAGTCAGTCAGTCAATGAGGCAATTGAAGAATGGCCGGTGTTATGATGCAAGCTGATGGTAGTGCTGGACAAGACAGATCCTAAAAATTGAGAAATAGCTTGATAAATCGTAAGTTTTATATTTGCTATTTGTTTAGTGTGGTTGACACAGTCTTTGAACTGCTAATTTACTTTTAATTAAAGCTGATAAAAGTTTAATACACACAAAAGGAAAAAGTACATGAAAAGTGGTTGAAACAATTTTACTCCAAATATCAAAATAGAGACTGAATCCTTTTTCCTTAACAACAACACCACAGACACTCAAACCTCAGTGAAGGGGCATCTGCCTGCACTTTAAAGTTCCTAGTTCAATTAGAACAGCTGTAATTGGTTTTTGAAGCCTTCTTCATATTGACCTCTCAACACTTTCAGGACAAATATATAGGTTTTCCATGTTCTCAGCTTCCATCGGTTTTATTCTTCAGAAGTTTTCTCCTAAACTGCTTAGGACTTATTTTCCAGTTCTAACATTCATAGAGATTGCTAAACCAACAACAGCTTGTTGTAGCCGTTTGTTTCCCTGTGTCACAGGCCCATGTTTGTCTTCCTTCTAGCCTTGTTTCAAGTGCACTCAACCGGTCAGCTCATACCTGTACTCCAAGGCTATAAACCTTCATCATGCTACTGCAGAACCACACACACGCACACGCAAATATAAATCAAACCCAAATAGTAATAATAATGCACCATGAATCTTCATCACATTAGCATCTATCAAACCCAATGTGCGCCATCTGACATCCTTCTGAAGTCAAAATGGAAGAAAAAAAGTCGAAGATTCATATTTATATTGTGCCTTAGAACATTCCAAATATTGTACAACCCCTCTGCTGTTCTTACCTCTCCCATCCATTTCCTGAAGACGATTAGTGGATTTCTTAATAATTCTTTGCTAATGCGAGGTAATTCTTCAGAGCCAAGCCTAATATTATGCAATTCCTCAGCCTGTGTTTTCTCCCAAGCAATCTGCTCCAATAAGAATTCCTGAATCCAAAACGAAACCAAAATTTTAAAAATCAACTCACACTAGAATAGCACGAAATGGGAGGTCTCTCGGCATTGACATTCTTCTCTTAAAAAGGCAACTTCATGCAATAAATGAGGCCAGCAAGGTTGACTTTCCCAATGTTGGTTACAGATCTCAATGGCGGTTGTAGCATGGTGTTGCCAAACACCTGAGAAAAGGTTGCACGCTCACCTTCTGACCAAAATAACAAAAAAGAAAAGAAAAGAATTATGTTATCAAGAAATAAAACTCTAGAATTTTCAGCAGTAAATAAAAGCTAACATTGATCTGATATAAATGCAAAATAGTGTAGATGCTGGAAATCTGAAATAAAAACAAATCCTGGAAATATTTGCTAGGTCTAGCAGCATTTGTGGAAACAGAAACAAGGTTAAATGTTTTAGACCTGTGAGTTTTCATTAGAATTGGGGAAAGTTAAACTAATAACTGCCTGCAAGTATTAAATGAAAGGGATGAGAGAATACGAAGAACACATGGGACAATACGTGACAGGGAACAGGAGCAGGACGTCAAAATGTTTAATGGTGCAATGTCAATGTCAAAACAAAAGATACGACTCAAGGAAAAGAAGTGGAATACTGCAGATGCTGGAATTCTGAAACAAAAAGCAGAACATTTTGGGAAAATGCAGCAGGTGTGGTAGTATTTGTGGAGAGATAAACAGAGTTACCATTTTGAGTCCAGTAATGACTGCTTCAGAGCACGGTGTCTAAAAGGTAAAGTTGCCAGAGTCTACCAAAACACAGGGCTACTCTTTCGTGACAGAGAGAGAGAGAGAGACAGAGATGGTGGTTTAACCTGAGGGTTACCACGCCTTAGGCAAGGGGAGACATTGAGAACGTGAGTCATTCACAGTAACCAGAGGCGTCATGAATGGCAGGATTCTGAATTGGTGCTATTCATAAGCAAAGTAAATTAAATACGAGAGGAGGAAAATAACAAAGAATAACAAAACAAAGTCAGGGATTAATATCTAAAATTGCGTTATTCAAATGATGAGTTCAGAAACCTATTACATTTCTAATTTTTCCATGTTCTAATGAAATACCTAAATAGTAACTCTGCTTCTCTCTACATAGATGCTGCTAGCTCTGCTTGAGTATTTTCTCCATTTTCCATTTTTATTTTTAGACCTGATGTAGGCCACAAAGTGACACAGTTACATGGAATTCTCAGCCTGGGTTATCTGCAAAATTTTTGAAGTAGAACATTGGAAATGCAGCCTTCTATACTGTTGTCAATTATAAATGCAAATTGGTGATGCTAAGACAATCGTCTCAATTTTAATGGCTAAAGCCTTTTTCCTCATTGTAGTTCAGACAATAAAACAAAACTAGGGTCCTTGTTCATGATTTATGTCCGACCACATTCAAACAACCAAATGAAAAATAACCTACCACTCAGGTATTTAGCGACTTAATAACAAATGGCAAACTCAATACAACTTGGAATAAAAATATCATCCAGTGGCCATATTTGTGGCTGTATGAATATGCAGATTCATATAGGATTCACATGCCAAAGGCACAGTCAATAGTTGACATTATATTGATGCACATCGCTTGTATTTCAACTTGCTGGGTTTTTTTTTAAAAAGACTGCTAAATACTTTGGTAGGAAGGTGATTTTTTTATTTTGCTGTTTGTATGTCGTAAGGGCAAGATTTGCTCTTTAGCAGAAACTTTCCAAACTTTATCAGAAAAAAGGAAACTCTGTTGTAACAGACTGTGATGGCCTGAACAATAGTGAATGTGTTATCAAATTAACTACTAGTCAGCTTTTCTAATAGTTCAGTTGGTAAAGTCAGTGTGAAACCAAAATATAATGACCCGTGGCTAATTTGTGCTTTGTGCTGAATTAGCTGTGATCTCAGCTTGAATGGAGATGGCCTTGGTGCCCTGGACAAGGGAGGAAATAAATCAAATAACACGCTTTATCCTGTTGGGTATCTAGTAATCCTTGCAGGAACGGGACGTGTGGACACTGGATAAGGACATGATTAACCTCATCTGTGATACTCTTCCTAGGAACAAAGGAACATGGGATCATGGGAACAGGAGCTAGCCATTAATCCTCTCCAGCCTGTCCCGTCATCATTCAGTTCAATCATGGTTGACCTGTTCCTTAACTCCATCTACCCGCATTTGTCCTGCACCCCTTCATACCCTTGCCTAACATTAATTAACAATTTCAGTTTTGAATCTTTTATTTGACTTACAGCCTCAAGAGGTTTTTGGGGAAGAGATATCTGGATTTCCACTGCCCTTTATTTGAAGATGGGCTTCTTGACTTCAGCCTTGAAGCTTATCTTTAAATTTAAAGCTCTGCTCCTTCTTCTGGACTCCCCTCAAGGAGACAGTTATTCTCTGTGTACCCTATCAAATTCTTTGATCACCTTAAACACCTCAATATTAGCATCTCTAAATATTCTATAATCAAGGGGTTTATAAACTTATAGTCCTCACAATTTAACTTTTTCATTCATGGTGTCATTCTGTTAAATCTAAGCTGCACCCATTAAGCCAATTCATTAGTTTGTCAGCATCACTGTCAAGACTGTCATGGGAAGAATACCACGGGTAACAGGTGCAAGGACCATAACACATCACAGATCAATACCTTTAGTAAAAGAAGGGACAACAAAAGAAAGTTTTGAAAGGTAACTACAAGAACATGCATTATGTAACACTTTCAACAGCAATATTGAAGTATGAGGCTTTGCTCTCCATCATGTGCCTCAATGGATGGGATTGAAAACAGTACATCTTGTTGAAGACATTTCTGATCACATCAGAAAATCTGAAGAATGACTAATCATGTGCGCTAACTTCCCAAACATCTAATCCAAATACGTTCCAGTGAGGTTTCATTCCTGGATGCAAAACCTCACAAGATTTACTTCTTTTAAGTCTATGTGGTATTTTTTCACACATATGTGCAATAATAATTTAATGTATTTTTGAATGTAACACATACATTTCCATCTTACAGATTTATTAGAATAATAGAAATGAAAAAGAAAGCAGGGGAGCTGGTGGTGTAGTGGTACTGTCAATGGACTGATAATCTTGAGACCTAAGCTAATGTATGGGATCCCATGAGTTCAAATCCAGCCTGGCAACTGGTAGTTCGCAATGGCGAACCCGAGACAATTGTCAATTGTCATGAAAACCCATCTCTGCACTCAATTGTGTCAAACCTGGTAAAGCATCTAAAAGACCACTGGCAAACCTAAGAGACCAAAGGTATCCTTATAACTTCAGGGAATTTGTGCCAAAATTTGGAGAGCAGACTCGCAACACAAAAACTAGGTGCTGGAGAATTAACACGTCTGGCAGCATCTATGGAGAGAGAAAGAGTTGTCAAGGAATAGCCTCAAATTTATACTCTCAGAATTATGCCTTATCTAAGGCACAAGAGCAACAGTAGGCCATTTAACCCTCATACCTGTCCTGCAATTTAATAAGACGGTGGCTAATCCGTCTCTAGCCTTGACTCCTTTTTGATGTCAGCTCCTCACAGCCCTCAACTCCCCAAAATTTCAAAAATCTAACTATTTCCTCTTTAAATACTTTCAGTGATCTAACCTCCATGGCTCCCTAGTGTAGAACATTCCAGATATTAACTATCCTCTTTGAGAAGAAATCCCTTTGCACCTTAGTTTTAAATGAGTCTCCCCTTATTCTGTAATGCGTTAGAGATTCCCCACTAATTGAAACATTTTCTCAACTTCTACCCTGTCAAACCCCTCAGAATCAATTAATAAGATCACCCTTCACTCTTCTGTTAAATAAAGGCCTAATCTGTTTAGATGCTCTTGATAAATCGATCCCTTCATTCCAAGAATCAGTATAGTGAATCTCTTTTGAACTACCTTCAGTGCCAATATATGTTTTTTCCAACACGGGGACCAAAACCAGTACACAGTACTTCCAGGTGTGACCTCACTAACACACTGTACAATTGTAACAAGACTTCCTTCTGTTTAAACTCCAAAACCCCAGCAATAAAAGCCAAAATTACATTTACCTGCTTAATTACAGGCAATATCCCAGGGAGTAGCCCAAACCTTGAGTGGACAGATGCACCAGAGGTGGTGGCACAACAGCATACAGACAGATAATTTCCCTGGGAGTTCTGAATATTTACTCCATAGCCAGGTCTCACAGCATTAAATGAAATCAAGGATAGGAAACCTCCTGTTGGTTGTCACCTGCTGCCCCCAGTCAGCTGATCAGTGCTCCTCTATGTTGAGCATCAACCAGAAAATGTGCCGAGGGTGACAAAGGCTCAGAATATATTCTAGATGGGAGGCTTCACTGACCAACATCAAGATTGTCTCAACTGCTACATACCAGGCCCTGAAGGAGAAAGCATGAAGATTGCAGACCCTGGTGGTGAGGGAATCAACGACAGGGAAAAGCCTTGTCCTCACAAATCTACCTACTGCAGATGTAGATGTTCAAGACATTATTGGTAAGAGTGACCAATGCACAGCTCTTAAGGCACTGAAATCTTGTTTCAAATCAAGGATAGCCTTCATCATATTGTGGCTCTATCATGTTGCTAAATGGATCAAATTCAAACAGATCTAGAAACTCGAAACTGCGCATTCATGAGACATTAAGGACAATCAGCAGCAGAAATGTACTTAACCATTCAACTCCAGCCACGATAATGCAGCCTGCTTGATTGGCACCCTATCCACCACCTTAAAAGTTTTAGTCCCTCCACCACCATTACACAGCAGCAAGTAGCATGTAACTTCTACAAGAAGCAAGTGGCAACTCAATGTGCTTTTTCAGCAGTACTTTCCAAATACATGACATCTACCACCTAGAAATACAAGGGCAGCAAATGCATAGAAACATAACCAGCTGCAAGTTCCTCTCCAAGCTACCCACCATCATGACTTAGAACCGTATCATTGTTCCTGGGTCAAAATCCTCACATACCATCCTTGGCAGCATTGTAAGTATACCTAGAGCATCGCATGAACTGCAGTAGTTCACAAGCATGGCTAACCTGCCTTCATGATGGCAATTTGGAATGGCCAATAAATGCTGATCTAGTCAATGATGTCATTGTCCCACGAACAAATCAAAAAAAATTTTCATAAACAATTTTAGCAACAATAAAATTTCAGTACACCTGGTTGTGATACTTCAGACTTTCTGACATTTAATTGGAAAAGCAGTTAGCAGATATAATAGACAAACACCGTAGCAGATTCACAAAACGGCTAAAAGTGAAGTTATACACTTTGGTGTGAAAAACAGAAGAGTATGATTTAAGTGATGTTATATTGAGAAGTGTGGATATGTAAAGTGATCTAGGTATCCTTGTACACCAGTTAATGAAAACAGATACACAGGTGCAGCAAGTGATTAAGAAATGGTATATCAGCCTTCATTGCAAGAGGATTTACATTCTGAAACAGTCTTACTGCTGTTACACAGGACCTTGGTGAGATCATCCGGATGTACTGCATACAGTTTTGGTCTCCTACTTAAGAAAGGATATACTTTGGAGCATTTACAGTAATGAAGGGAGTGCAGTAGAGGTTCACTAGACTGTTACCAGGGATAGCAGGACTGTCCTATGAGGAGGAATAGGTTTGACTGGGCCCGTGTTCACTAAAGTTTAGAGAATGAGAGGTGATCTGATTGACATGTATAAAATTCTAACAGAGCTGGACATAATAGGGAGCATTAAGAACCAGTGGACACAGTTTAAGGATACGAGGGAGACCACTTTAGGCCAAGATGAGGAAAAATTTCTTCACTCAAAGGGTGGTGAACCTGTGGAATTCTCTATTACAGAAGTTTATTGAGGCCAAGTCACTGAATATATTTAAGAAAGAGATAGGTATATTTCTAGGTTTCAACGACAACAAGAGGTTTGGGGGGAAAGCAGGAATATAGCAATGAAATAGAGGATCAGCCATTATCCTACTAAATGGCTAAGCAGGCTGAAAGGGCCAATGGCTACACCTGCTCCTAGTTTGTTTGTTTCTATATATAGGCCTCTTTGCTTAATTGCATCCAGTGAGGCTACCCACTGGGAGTATTATTATAGATGGTAGAAATGTTAATGTTTTTCAGTCCAGTTTTCTGGTAGAGAAGCATTTACAAATGACATTTTTGAATTCAATGATCTCTCACCTTGGGCTCAATTAGGATGTTTTTCATGAAACAGGAATGAAGGTGTGTGAAGATTTCAGAGTCTTCTTTTTTGAGACGATTCATGACTCATTCTGCCATTCCAAAAATTTCAGGCCAACTTGGGAATAGATTGCAGATGAGCAGATGCAGGTACATTGCCAATTCATATGGATGTTCAGCTTTTATAAAAGGAAAAGGAGGAAGAAAGTATAATGCAAAAAGAAACTAAATCACATGACAGATTTTAAAGGAATCAACCTCCTCTCAACAGCAGTCTTAGGTTTGTGCCTGTTTTGATTCTACTGGCTCATTGCTGGTCTGAACTTTTTTCTCTTGTTCTTTGTATGCTTTGTGGTGTTCCTCCTCCTTATAACTTCAGTGTGCTGAAAAGTACAATATTCTATTCTAATGCATTCTTTGTCAGCACTTTAAAGCCAACAGTGAAACAGTTTACCTTCCTGTCTTGTCTTCCTTCTCTATTCTGTATGCTTTTAAAACCCAATGCCTGTTATCACAATTGCTTGATTTATCTGGAGATAGTGGGAACTGTCGATGCTGGAGAATCTGAGGTAACAAGGTGTGGAGCTGGAAGATCACAGACCAGACCAGAAACGTCAGCTCTCCTGCTCCTCTGATGCTGCTTGGCCTGCTGTGATCATCCAGCTCCACACCTTGTTATGCTTGATTTATCTGCTTCTTTCTTACTTTCCCTAACCTTGATGTTTTCATACAGTATGGATATGGCCCCTTCATCTTAAATTGACTGATTACAAGCAATCTGTGTTGAGTGGTTTCTGTTTGCTTTCTAGTAAAATGTTTTGGCATAGGAATAACGCTTTTGAAGTGAAATCTTGTAAATTGGACAGTGATGTGTATTGTTTCAGCCTTTGCAGAACAAGTTAGTGATAGCACGGAGATTCCTTCCTAGCCTGTATTAATCACATTTAAAGCAGTCAACCAATCCTCATAAGTATGAAGAATTACTTATAACAGAACTTCTATCCATTACACTTTGCTCTTTAACACTTTGGTAAATTACATCATCATCTTAGTTGACTTTAAAGTCTACAACATGTCTGGTACTGTGCACCTCTGAACAAGTAGTCATTGCAAAGCATCCCAAAGCTGTGTTCATGGCTCTACCGTTTCCTATCATGTATATGTACCTATGCTGTATTTCAACATTTAAGGTCTTCTGTGAACTAGGAAGTTTAAAATGACTGTTCTCTTCTTATTCCCATGTCTACTTACTACCAATGACCCTGATTCTCTTTCCAGCCTATAAACAGGACAATAAAAATATTGTGTATTTCATTTTTTGAAAGATAATTTGTTCCTATGAATCATGTCTAAATGATTATTTACTACCCCTTAACTTATGACTTCACGCTGAGTTTGAGCCTTTCTTCAAGAATATAGGTACAGGAGTAGATCATCCACTGCAATCAATTAGATCATGTATGATCTGTACCCTTATTTGTATTTTCTCCTTATACCTGACAGACCTTTACCTAGCAAATTTGACAACATACATGGCCTCAATATTTACTCTGGCCCAAAGTAAATTCCCAATTTTCCTCTATTACTCAAGCTGGCTCCCAAGAATAATTTCTTTTTCTCAGCCACACATTTCTTTCTGCCTCAACAACTATTAATTTTCTAAAAGCCACCAAGACCTGAATATTGCTCTAATATGTGAGCAGCCTCGAAGTATTTGTCCATACTCTTGGTCAAAAGATGGAAAAACAATAAAACAGCCTGAATTTCATATCCATAGCTGTGGTCCCCCTACACCAGGCAAAAAGCCATTTCTAGCAAACCCAACAGGATTCAATACTTACCAAGCTTTCTGTCAGGGTTCTAGTGCCTTTAATGTTGAAGATCCTAACTTCAAGAGCTGCCGGACAAAGAGAGGGTAAAGAAGCTCTGTGGGCTAGGAGCTCTTAAATTACAACAGCACCACAAGATGCGATGGCCACCACTGAGATTGCAGAAGGCCTCAGAGCAGCAGCCATTGAAGAGGCCCCAGGAAACAAGTAAGTAGGGAGACTCACTGAGGACAGTTAGGAAAACCCTGAGAGAAGCAGTTCAGTCACTGCAGAGGATTCGGGAGGGTTCTTTCAGCAAAGTGGCCCTTGCCATCAAGGGGGACCACCATGGGCCATAGGGTGCCTGATTAGGAAACTCTCACCCTGACTCAGTGGAGATACTGACTGCTACTTAAGAATTTCAATTGACTCCCAGGTGAGAAGGCCATCCTCAAGCTAACATTGTCTTAATCGAACAGAGTGAGGCTTTTCACCAAGTGCATTCTCATCCGATTAGACAGTTCACCCACCCCAAACAGGAGATTAAATTCTGCCCCAAATCCGCTGCTAATTCTGTCACCTTGCATTTAGCTTCTTACCTGCCTGTCATTTTTTCATCTTACTATATCATATCAAGGTCTGAACTTTCCTGTTTTCCTTCTAAACTGCAAACATTTCTTCCTACATATTTTCATTCTCCTGTATTGAAATAAAAGCTCTAAAAATCTGTGCAGTACCATACTGATTTATAAAACAAGCATGATAGATAAAAAATGTTATAGAATAATTCTTTTGCCAATTTTTAAATCTACTTTTCTGCTTCCTTCTCTTTTAGAATTCATAGGCACCTTTTGCCTTTAATACCTCACATTGATTACCATCCTTCAGAAGTTTGCCTGGACAGGGAGTCATGAATAGGAGGCATTGCAACCAAGCAAAATTCACATCATTAAGTTATAAGACCACAAGATGTTGGAACTGAAGTAGGCCATTCTGCCCATCAAATCTGCTCCTCCGTTCAGTGAGATCATGGCTAATCTGATAATCTTCAACTGTACTTTCCTGCCTTATCCCAATAACCCTTGATTCCCTTACCTGTTAAAAATTTATCTTCGCCTTGAATATACTGAACAATCCAACTTCAACTGCAGTATAGAATTCCACAGAGTGACCATGCCTGAGAGGGAAAAAAAAATTCCTCATCTCTATTTTAAATATATGTCCCCTTATTCTGAGATTATGCCTTCTGGTCCTTTGATGTCAACACCTTCCAGTGGGTGCTACTATAGATAACAAACAGTAGCAGTAATGATCATTGACTTTCTTATTTCTAACTTGTAGAGTCCAATTAAGTAAGCACCCATTGCCACACAAATTAAAATCAGCACAAAGCTAGAGTCAATCTGAGCCATCTATTCTGTTTAATTAAGTTACACATTGCATTCATCAATTGAATCATAGTAAAAATTTGCTAATCTAGTTTTACACTTTTGTCTTCCCTCTGTCATACAACTTTTCAGTTTCTCACCCTTTGCTGATGCCTGTTTGAAAGCAATCTGGAGAGGAAAGAGCCAGTAGATTAGGTAGGGTTCATATGTTCCATCATAAACATATAGTATGGTGAGTGCTTTACTGGCCTCTAGAATCATCTGCGCATTTGTGGCAAATGGCTGCATGCAGGGTGTCTTCTCAAATTTCTGTTTGAATTGAAAAAGGTCCATGTGATCAATCAAGGATATTCACACTTCCTAAAGGCTTATATATGAGACATTTGTTATCACGTATGATCAAATCCAAACTAGTGTCAGGAACATGAACACTTTTAAGTTGTATGAATTCTGCAGAGATCAGTAACAAAGCACATGATTGATTAGTGCCTAACAGTGAGCACTCCTGTGCAGCAATGCCCACTAGAAGATACATTGAGATAGATCTAAATTTTTCCATGTGGGAGCTTGATATTAAGATGAGATTTTCATCCCAGTTTGGTAAAGGAAATTAAAATAATTAAGATTCAAAAATAAAGTGTACATATCTCACCTCAACTACAGCATTTTCCACCAGTCTTGAAATAGGAGATTGTGTTGCACTTTTCAGTTTCAATTCGGAAACCCTGCGTGCAACTACCCGGCCAAATTGCACTCTAATAGTTTTCTCAACACTTTGGAGGAAAAAGAGAAACATTCAAAAGCACAGTCACTAATGTAAAATTAATACAAATGAAAAATTACGATTATTTTATCTATTGATCTTCTGTCCCTTATTCTTTCTTCCACTCCTCCTTGGCTATGAATGGTCACAAGATAACTGAAGATGTGTCAGCCATTTTTAATTCTCCCATGAATCAAGAAATTTTCCTATTGCATATTCAATTATTTTTGAAATGATTACGAGGTATTTGCCTCCATTAGTTTGTCTGTTCTATTTTGGTTATTCTTTGATAGATAGATACTTCATGAAATCAGTCCTATAAATACCTCTCATGAGCGTGCACGTCTTTTTGCCCTATCCCTCGAATTTATTATGAAGTAATACTTTTTCAGTCCCATTACAGTCTGACTCACTTCTTCATGATTATGTTTCTTAAACGTCACGTGTACTAGGGTTAAACAGTTCAAATTTCTCCAATTCCTGCTTACATCTTTGATACCTTACATGGTTCTTTTCTGCATTGCAACCAGCACTTAAGTGTCTCCCTTGCTTCCTGGTGACCAGAACTGGCATAATTTTCAAGCTGAAGTCTGGCCAGAGTATCATGAGCTTTATTTGCTGTCTCCTCTGTTATAAGTTACTCTTTGAGCCATTTGTTGATTAATGTTCTGCAAATTTGTTGGATATATTCAGTATCAACAGCACAATTTCTTTCATTTTCTTCCTTACATATTTCAAAACTAAAAATTTTCTTTCCCCAGACACTGTATTCACTATTGCTCTGCCCAGTTGCACATTTTGCCCACATCATTCTGTAACTTTTGACCCAAGTGACAAGGCATCCAATCCACGCCTGAGCCTCCGTCAATGTTGCTCTTGATAAACATGTACTACACATGTATGAATAGATGCTTGGCATGAATTTCTTGAAAGTCTTGAACTGTGTTGAATTTGTCAGATAGGGAGCTGTGAGGGTAATTTTAGAATAGAATAAGTCTGACAGAAGATCATTAACTTGAAATGTTGACTACTTTGCTCTCTCCACAGATGCTGCCAGACATTCACAATATTTCTGGCATTTTATGATCGTATTTCATATTTACAGCATCTGTAATATTGTGCTTTTGCTTGATTTATAGGAGTGTTCTCTCATCCTAGACTATATTGAAGCTAATAATCTGACCCTTAAATAAGAACTCTAAAGCTTTGGCAAAATGTAATGATAAAGAACTAATACATTGCAAAGAATTCTAACCATTGAGGCAAGAATATTAACATACTGGAATGGGAGAAATATGACAAGAAATTGCAGTTTGTGGCATTAGTGCATGAGTTCTTAATGCATTTGGATCACATAACTTTGTCATTTTAATAACAGCACTAATCTATTTAAAATAAAAGTGTCAACACCTCTCAAAGCTGATAAATTAATGCATTAGAAGAACATATTAAGCTAAAGTTAATATCATGCAGAATAACTTCTGAACCATATAAGCTAAATATTGAATCATCAACATAAAATGTTAAGATAAGGTAACAGCTGAATCCTTCTTACTGCACTAAAATAATGGCATGATTTTGTTTCTCCACTTTCAGCAGCTTATCCAGCCAGGTGAAGCTTCTCAATGTTGTTGGAAGCAACTTCCCCCTCAACGGTTCAAAAATGACAGGCATTTATTCACAATCTGTTTCGAGGATGGCACAGATTGAACCTCCAAGTATTTCACTCTGCATACTGCTCAGTGGTGGAGGATTCAGCTTGGGCTCCAGGTTGTCCCCATCTGTAAAACTATTTAAGTCAATATACCCAAGACCAAAAACTCCTCACAAAGTTTAATAGCAGAATGTAAAATGAAATGTTTAAAGTTAGATATATATTCAAGCACATGGGAAATAAAATCACTTAGAAACTGCACAGCAATTTAATGTTCATACTCTTGGGTTTCAATGCACTGTGGAATAAGTTATCTGCAGACAGCCAATTGATTTAAAAATATAATGAGAAGGCGGGCAGGTGAGGATGAGATTATTTGAAAAGGCGCAGCCTTGGAAGGAGGCAACATCACCTCATTTTTAAAGAAAATTTAACAAAATAGTGAAAACTGGGAACTACAGATCATTTAGCCTTTCATCAGTAAAAGGGAAATGTTAAAATCTACCATAAAGGATGGGATAATTGATAAAGAGCTAATGGATGGAGGAAACTTAGGTTTTCAGAAGGCATTTGATAAAGTCTCCCATTGGAGGTTGGTTAGAAAAGTTAAAGCAAGTGAGATTTGGAGGAAATGACTGGCTAACAGATAAAAAACAGAGACTGAGAATAAATGGGTCACTCTAATGTTGGCAGGCTGTGTCTAACGAAGTACTCACTACTTGGGATAGCTGTTCGTAACATACATCAATGATTCGGAGTCAGGGATCAAATGTAATTCTAAACTTGCAGATGATACAAATCTAAGTTGGAATGTGTGTTTTCAGGAAGATGTAAAGTGGCTTTGAAAGGATTTAGACAGGCAGAATATAGCATGGAAAAATTCGATGTCACCCATTTTGGAAGAAGAAACAAATGTGTAGAGTATTTCTGAACTGGTAAAGTGTCAATAAGTGACTGAAGCCTAAAATGCAGCTACAGTAAATTATTAGGAAGGCTAATGGTATATTAGCCTTTATTACAAGAGAATTTGAGTACAAGAGCAGTGATGTTTTGCTTTAATAGTAAAGGAGCTTGTTTAAACCACACCGAGACTACTTTGTGCAGTTTTGGTCTCTTTATCGCAGGAAAATTATTGTTGCCATGGAGTGAGTGTTAAAAAAATCACCAGATTTGTTCCAGGATGGCAGGAATGTCCTATGAGGTGGGTGAAGGAATTAAAGTGTTTGATCAGCCATGATCACATTTAATGGTGGGGCAAGCTCAGTGGACTGAATGACCTACTCTTGCTCCTATTTTTCAATAAATCCCCAGGACCTCCTGGCTTACATCCTGGAATTGGAAAAGACACAGCTGCAGAGATAACGTATGTGCAGGTTATTATTTTCTAAAATTGCTTAGATTCTATAACAATCCCAGTTGATAGACAGTTAAGAAATATAACTACGATTGAGTAAAGGGGGGAGAGAAAGGATAGGGAACTAAAGGCGGGTTAACCTAATATATTTCATACTCAATCTGTTCAGAGGTGTTATTACGCACCTCTGGAGCAGGTGGGACTTGAACACAGGTCTTCTGACTCAGAAGTAGGGACACTACCACTGCACCACAAGAGCCCTATCAGTTAACCTTATATTAGTCATCAGGAAAATGCTGGAATCTATTCTTAAAGAAGTCTTAACAGTGGACTTAGAAAATCAAAGTCTGATTGGACAAAATCACCTTGGTTTCATGAAAGGGAAATTGTGTTTGATAAAATTATTGAGAGTTTTTTGAGGATGTAAGAAGTAACTAAAGGAGAAGAACCAGCATAATTAGATTCTGAAAAGGATCGAGTAAGGGTCATGGAGTTGGGGGTTATATATTAGTTTGGAAAAAGGAATAATCAATTGACAGGGAGCAAAGAGCAGGAACAAATGGTGCATTTAAGTTGGCAGACTGTGATTAATTGAATGCCATAGGATTAGTATTGGAGTTTCAGCTATTTACAATATATATCAATGACTGAGACAACGAGACCTAAAGTAAACTCCTATGCCTGTCGACGATATAAAGCCGGGTGAGAATGCAAGCCGTGGGAAGGATAAAAGAAATGGCAAAGACATATACACAGTTAAAGTGAGTGGTGGCAGATAAAGTATAATTTGGGAAAGTGTGAGGTTATTCACTTGGTAGCAATAACAAAAACAGACTTTAAAAAAATGTGCCAACTCTCCAACACCTCCTCCTACCGCCCCCGGATCATGACCCCACCCCTGAGCGCCAAACCATCATCTCGCAAACCATCCACAACCTCATCACCTCAGGTGACCTCCCACCCACCACCTCCAACCTCATCGTTCCCCAACCCCGCACCGCCCGCTTCTATCTTCCTTCCCAAAATCCACAAACCTGAATGCCCTGGTCGACCCATTGTCTCCGCCTGCTCCTGCCCCACCGAACTCATCTCCACCTACCTCGACTCCATTTTCTCCCCCTTGGTCCAGGAACTCCCTACCTACATCCGTGACATCGCCCACACCCTCCACCTCCTCCAGAACTTCCAATTCTCCGGTCCCCAACACCTCATTTTTACTATGGATGTCCAGTCCCTATACACCTGTATTCCCCATGCAGATGGCCTAAAGGCCCTCTGCTTCTTCCTGTCCCACAGACCTGACCAGTCCCCCTCCACTGACACCCTCATCCGCTTAGCCGAACTCGTCCTCACCCTCAACAACTTCTCTTTCAATTCCTCCCACTTCCTACAGACAAGGGGGGTGGCCATGGGTACCTGCATGGGCCCAAGCTATGCCTGCCTCTTTGCAGGTTACGTGGAACAATCCCTCTTCCGTACCTACACTGGCCCTAAACCCCACCTCTTCCTCCGTTACATTGATGACTGTATCAGCACTGCCTCATGCTCCCACGAGGAGCTCGAACAGTTCATCCACTTCACCAACACCTTCCACCCCAACCTTAAGTTCACCTGGACCATCTCTAACACCTCTCTCTCCTTCCTGGACCTCTCTGTCTCCATCTGGGGTAACCACCTAGAAACTGATATCCATTTCAAGCCCACCTACTCCCACAGCTACCTACAATACACCTCCTCCCACCCACCTTCCTGCAAAACTGCCATCCCCTATTCCCAATTCCTTCGCCTCCGCCGCATCTGCTCCCAGGATGAGGCTCAGATGTCCTCATTCTTCAAGGACCGCAACATCCCCCCCCTCCCCCGCAGTGGTCAAGAACGCCCTCGACCGTGTCTCCCGCATTTCCCGCAACTCATCCCTCACACCCCATCCCCGCAATAACAACCAAAAAAGAATCCCCCCTCGTCCTCACGTACCACCCCACCAACCTCCGGATCCAATGCATCATCCTCCGACACTTCCGCCATCTGCAATCCAACCCCACCACCAAAGACATTTTTCCCTCCCCACCCTTGTCTGCTTTCTGGAGGGACCACTCTCTCCGTGACTCCCTCATCCGCTCCACACTCTCCTCCAGCCCCACCACCCCCGGCACTTTTCCCTGCAACTGCAGGAAGTGGTACACCTGCCCCCACACCTCCTCCCTCACCCCAATCCCAGGCCCCAAGAAGACTTTCCACATCAAACAGATGTTCACCCGCACATCTGTTAATGTGGTATACTGTATCCGCTGTTCCTGTCGTGGCCTCCTCCACATCGGGGAAACCAAGCAGAGGCTTGGGGACCGCTTTGCAGGGACACCTGCACTCAGTTTGCAACAAACAATTGCACCTCCCAGTCGCGAACCATTTCAACTCCCCCTCCCATTCCTCAGATGACATGTCCATCCTGGGCCTCCTGTAGTGCCACAATGATGCCACCCGAAGGCTGCAGGAACAGCAAATCATATTCAGCCTGGGAACCCTGCAGCCCAATGGTATCAATGTGGACATCACAAGCTTGAAAATCTCCCCTCCCCCAACCGCATCCCAAAACCAGCCCAGCTTGTCCCCGCCTCCCTAACCTGTTCTTCCTCTCACCTATCCCCTCCTCCCACCTCAAGCCACACCCCCATCTCCTATCTACTAACCTCATCCCGCCCCCTTGACCTGTCGGTCCTATCTCCTCCCTACCCCCCCACCTACACTCACCTTTACAGGCTCCATCCCCGCCTCTTTGACTTGTCTGCCTCCTCTCCACCTATCCTCTATCCGCCTCCTCCTCTCTCCCTATTTATTTCAGAACCCTCTTCCCCTCCCCCATTTCTGATGAAGGGTCTAGGCCTGAAACGTCAAGTTTTCCTGCTCCTGTGATGCTGCTTGGCCTGCTGTGCTCATCCAGCCCCATACCTTGTTATCTCGGATTCTCCAGCATCTGCAGTACCTATTATCTCTTTAAAAAAATGTGACTTGGATTTATTTAGGCAAAAACACAAAGACAGCATATCAGAACAACAAGTAATTAGGAACCCAAATGACATTTTGGGTTTTATGCAAGGACATTGGACTACAAGAATAAGGAAGCCTTCCTTTAATTGTACAGAGCTTTGGTGAGACCACATTTAGTATGCAGTTTTGGTCTCCAAATTTAAGAAGAGATATATTTGCATTCGAGCTGGTAAATCTTCACAATGGACACCTGGGATGAGAGGCTGAGTAAATTAGACCTAGGCAGGATTTAAAAGAATGAAGGTGATCTCATTGAAACATAGAAGATTCTGACGGGTCCTGATAGACAGAGACTGAGAGATTGATTCCCTGGCTGGAGGATCTAGAACACATAGGCACAGTCAAGGTCGGGGGTTGGGGAGAGAGGGGTGGAGAGAATGATTTTGGGAATGCTAATATGAGGCTACAGCTACTTAATTATGGTACCAAGACAAGGTTGAGCAGGATGAGCCAAGCAAAGCAAAATGCCATGCACAAATTTGATGTGAGTTTGTGCCCTGAAACACTGAATCAGAAATCTCCAATCAGCGGTGGTGGCAGGGGAGCAACGTTAGTGACTCATCAACAAATCTCAAACATCAAGTCAGATCCGACCTATATTAGTTGGGGGAACAGTGTTCTCAGGCACCTACTATTAGGATTAATCCAAGAGCTATGTCTTTGGCTAATGCTACAGTTTCATTTATACCATTTGTTGTTAACTGAAATGCTGATCCTCGCCACATTGTCAGGTGCAAGTCTTTACTCTCTACTGATTTAGGATGTCTCCTGATCAATTCTGCCCGTGGGCTCTTCCATGTAATACAGTTTTTTGCCAAGTTGGAGACAGGTTCCTAATAGAATTAAGCATAGCAGTTTATTCGTTGCAAAAACTGAGACAACCATAAATCATTGCAGGATCAAACTAAAAAAGATAAATTCAATGTAATGCGAAAACTTCTCCTCAGTACAGAATTTTATATGGGTTAATTTTTTTTCATCTGTTAACGCCTATGCAAAAACATATGTATCATTTCAGGTTGAACACCTTTCACAGATAATGTTATTTTTTCTCCCATCATCAATGATATGCTTCTTGACCTGCTGAGTACCTCCATCAGTTTCAATTTTCATTTCACTCTTTCTGTATCTATTGTATTTTGCTTTTGTAAAACGTATACACATCTGCTAGAAATCTATGTCAATGTTCAAACAACTAAAAATGTAGAATTGTTCATCAACTTTTCATAATGAGTGTATTTGTTTTCTCCCTTTACTATGAAGTCATTACATCATTTTATCATTCCAGCCTGACAACTCTGTTAAAACAAAATACACAAAAGGATGAACATCAATTTCTTCCAGTCTGTTGCTTATATTAAAACCCATATGGTTGGATACAAAGCAGTACCAGGAACTACCCAGCATGATTTTCCCCTCTAAAGTTTCCACCTTACTCTTGCTTGAAGGCATAGCTGCCCTTGTGCAGTATTTCCAGGATGATGCATTACAAGTCAGGAACTAATGTGTTCACTCTGCCTCTCTCAATTCAACCTCACAAAACATCAAATAAACGATGCTGAAACAAATATTTTTCTGAATTTGAAATGTTAAATTAGAACATCAGCCAATTCATTCCCTGCAAGTTAAATATACATGTACAGACTTCAAATTCAGGGCTTGTTAAGGTTATCCTTCTCATTGAGATATGGCAGAAGAGAATTCATTTTTAAAAAGAATTAGACTTAATAGAGTTGATGTTCACCATCAATCCCCATTGCAGTAAATTCTGTGTTTGCTGCAGGAATTATTATTAATGTTACACGGTAGTGTTTTGGGTGAAAGCCATTTTGTTTTAAAAACAGAAGAGATACTGCAGAAAAAAAATTGCTAAACAGCCAAATTCTATGAAGTATGTCTGAACATCTCATACAACAATGGATTGTGCTCAGATACATACAAGGGGATATTGGGGTCATGCTAATCCCATAATGTAGCATAATTGTACATTGCCTTTAATCGGATATTTTATTGGAAAAACATTATTTGTTTCAATACAGTGGTGTGACTGTTGCCAGTGTTTGTGGAATGCAGAGGCTATACACAGAGTTATTCCTAGCTTTAGGTTTCAAACTCGAGTCTAAAGATCCTAAACAAGAAAAAAAAAGAAAAGAACTGTGGAGGCTGGAAATCAGAAACAAAACCAGAAATTGCTGGAAAAACTCAGCAGGTCTGGTAGCATCTGTGGAGAGAAAGCAGAGTTCATGTTTTGAGTCCCAGAAGAGTCATTGGACCCAAAACACTGCTTTCTCTCCACAGATGCTATCAAACCTGCTGAGTTTTTCCAGCAATTTCTGATTTTGTTTCTGCAGATCTTAATGTCACTGAATTTTTATCTTCCTGAAATCAGGTGTACTGTTTGCAAAGTTTTGGGAATTTGGTACTATCTTTCTGTCTATTTTTGTTGACTAATTAACATTCTATTTTCCATTGTCATTGAAATTGCTTTTTGCATTATTTTTCTTTAGGCAGCTGATATGGTCTTTTCAGAAGTTTGGACAGCAGTGTCTGCTGCAAGTATGTTAATATTTTTCAGCCTCCCAAAATGTCAATATTTAAGTAGCCATCAGCAGAAAATAATAAACATCCAGAGACGATGTTGCAAAATTGGTTACCTTAGAACACACAAAAATCAACACGTTAAGATTTTCTTAAATTTACTGAATTATAAATTCTTCCTAACTAAGGCTTTTTTTCAGTTTATTCTCATATCTTTAAATTATTTATCTCCCCTTCTAAGTATTCCAAACTGTATTGTGCTCCATTCCCAATCTGTATAGGAAGGCAAGAATCAGTCTACCTTTGAGTATTGTCCAGGCCAATATGGGCTCTAAGTAGTAAAAATGATCCCTCTCCATTTGATATTCATGGTTGACTCAGAATTCATTGTGGCACAATAATTGCTCTGAAAAAATCGTAAACACCTGCCCCCACACCTCCCCCCTCACCCCCATCCAAGGCCCCAAGAAGACTTTCCACATCAAGCAGATGTTCACCTGCACATCTGCTAATGTGGTATACTGAATCCGCTGTTCCCGTTGTGGCCTCCTCTACATCGGGGAAACCAAGTGGAGGCTTGGGGACCGCTTTGCGGAACATCTACGCTCGGTTTGCACTAAACAACTGCACCTCCCATTCCTCAGACGACATGTCCATCCTGGGCCTCCTGCAGTGCCACAACGATGCCACCCGAAGGTTGGAGGAACAGCAGCTCATGTTTCGCTTGGGAACCCTGCAGCCCAATGATATCAATGTGGACTTCACAAGCTTCAAAATCTCCCCTCCCCCAAGCGCATCGCAAAACCAACCCAGCTTGTCCCTGCCTCCCTAACCTGTCCTTCCTCCCAACTATCCCCTCCTCATCTCCTACCTACTAGCCTCATCCGCCCCCTTGACCTATCCCCTCCCTAACTCCCCACCGCCACTCACCTTTACTGGCTCCATCCCCGCCTCTTTGACCTGTCTGTCTCCTCTCTACCTATCCTCTCCTCTATCCATCTTCTATCCGCTTCCCCATCTCTCCCTATTTATTTCAGAACCCCTTTCCCCTCCCCCATTTCTGAAGAAGGGTCTAGGCCCGACATGTCAGCCTTCCTGTTCCTCTGATGGTGCTTGGCCTGCTTTGTTTATCCAGCTCTACACCTTGTTATCAAAGTATTTCTGGAGCCTTGCCTTTTTGAAGCCTGTATGAAAAAGACAGTTCCTGAAGTGCAAGCGTGATTTGTGCTGGCTGACGTATACATGTGGACAGAATAAATGTTGAAGGTGAGCTTGCTGTTGGGAAGCATATATTATTTTTCTTTTACTGTGGCATTTTGAAATCTTTCAAATTGTGTTATATGTAATTAGTTTGGTTTATTAGGTTTTATTGTTTCTTTTGTATAAAAAACTTCCAGTTTACTGTGAAGGTCAGAACTGCAGCACTGCATGTTGTATTTTAGTGAAAGATCACCACATTCAATTTTTAAGAAATTATCTATTGAGCCAGAATCTAACTTATCCAGTAATAATATCAGCTAGTGTCATAAAAGCCAGTAAACTAATACATCAGGACAGGTGCAAATTTGTACTTTGCATTTGAAAGTGTTGCGAAGATATGAAATGAAATTCATGTTACGTTTTGTTTCGTCTCATGTCTTGCCAGTAGCTGATCCATCTCCTTGAAAACCAGATTATTTGTGTCATCAATGAAGTTAGTCATGTCGGACGACAGGCCAGAATAATCACCAACTGTAGGTTATGGACAAAACAATGAACGGAATGATTTCCAAGTCATCCTATAAAGACTAAGAATAAATAGAAAAGCAAGGATGAATTATAGGCTGTAAACTCAAAATCAGGTCAAGAGAACAAATTTCTCGTAGCACCATAAAACTCTAAAAATATCTTCAATTTTTTTAACGTGGTAATTTTTTAAATAAAATTTAGAATTAATATCAGATTTTATTCATAATCTTCAGTGAAAATTATAAGTAGCTAAATAATTCTGAAGAAATTTTAGAAGCAGCAAAAAGCCATTACATCAAGCAAAACATAAATGCCCACCATATCCTCAATCCCTTCTACCTTCAAATATCCATTCATCTACTCCTGAACTCATTGCTTTGCTTGTGGAGCACACAAACCCACATCAACCCGATGATAACTGCACATCTGAACCAAAGACCCACTACCCACTATGTACAGGTTCAATGTCATATACAAGATTCCCTGCAGGGACTGTGACAAACACTACATCGGACAAACAGGAAGGAAATTAACAACAATGGTACACGAACACCAATTGGCTGCAA
>JAHRHZ010000066.1:25319387-25393134 GCA_024137785.1 Ginglymostoma cirratum | reverse complement strand
TCATAGGAGCAGGAAAGCTTGACGTTTCGGGCCGACACCCTTCATCAAACGTCAAGCTTTCCTGCTCCTATGATGCTGCTTGGCCTGCTGTGTTCATTCAGCTCCACACCTTGTTATCTCGGATTGTCCAGCATCTGCAGTACCTATTATCTCTGATACATTGTTAATGACCAAGCCTTTTTGGAACCAAATGCTAGGATACAGGAGCACAATCTGCTCACACGTAGCTTCCCTAGCCTCCTTATCTATCTGTTGCCCACGGCTCCCTGATTGACCCAGGTTAACAACCCCAATCAAGGACTTCATAGTCAATGAAGTCCACCTGGTTCCAGTAACTACAGTCCACCTTTGAAAAACTCTCTTCCACCTTCCCCATGACAAGAATACCAGACTTAAACAAGCGCTACATTTAACAGATTAGACAAAAAATAGATTAACGACTAGGAAGGCAGGTAATGGAGGTCATAATAACTCAATATGCTAATTTATTTATGAAATATTAGAAGCCAAAGCTACGAATTAAATATTTACCTGCCACAGCGCTCTGTTAAACTCGTTGCTACAGTAACAGAGGATATCGAACGTCACTACGTCAGCGGACGGTTGGCCTTTCAAAGAAAAGTCAAATATTTTTCCAAATTACACAGAAAATGAGGGTGTGTTTATAAAAACTCGTTACCTATGCCTCGCCTTGTCCTAATTTCAATTTTGGAAATATATAATTGGAGAGGGTAAAAATGTGACCTCTCACCTATGACTTCTTCCGGAGTTGGTTTGTGACATTGGCTGAGGAAATGGTAGTTTGAAGGTTGGGGGTGGGGGGGGAAAAGCTGGCGAATCGTGAGGGGAGGTGATGCTGGACTTCTTCCAGCATGAAACACCGGCCTCAAAATGACAGGTAAGTACCCAGTAACTCATTCTTAGAGAAATAATCGCGGCTAATATGGATAGACCCGTGGATTTTTCTTGTTTCATTCCTCAACAAATGACCTGTTGAGACCTCCTTGCTTCACTTTCCGCTGTATAGAAACTGTAGTTGTTGATAAGGGATTTCGATGTTTTTTTTTTACTTCTGAATGGTACGTTCCGAAGTCCTATGTGTTTCTTCCCTCTCCAAAATGCAAACGCCTTGTGTTTATAGCAAGCAATTAATCTTCTCAAAACCCTATAAAATGCTGCAAAGCGATTAACTATTATTGAAGTGCCACTATTGTTATGCAGTGAAATCTGACAGCCAAGTTGCGCTAGCAAACTTCCCTTCCCCATAACTACAACTGCGATAGATGAAAAGTGGATTTTTTTTATTTTTGGGGTTATAATGGTTCAGCAACAAATTTTTAGTTAGCACTTGGAATACGTTCCTGTCCACTTAAACTGATGAGCAAAGTTTTTGGGACCGTTCTCTGGGACACCTTGGTCCACTCCTCCTTCAACCCATACACCTTCCCATGCAATTGCAGAAAATGTAACACCTTCCTGTTCACTTCCTCCCTCCTCACTAGCCAAGGTCCCAGATACCGCTTCTAAGGTGAAGTGGTGATTTACCTGCACTTCACTCAATCTAGTCTACTGTATTCACTGCTCACAATGTGGCCTGCTTTACAGTAGGGAGATGAAACACAGGCTGGGAGACTACGTTATCGAAAACCTATATTTTGTCTGCAAAAAAAAAAAATGACCCTGAGCTTCCCGGAGATAGCAAGGATTACAGATGCTGAAAGTCAGAATCAATAAGATGTGGAGCTGGAGAAGCGCAACAGGTCACAAAGCATCTGAGGAGTGGGAAAGTTGATGTTTTGGGTTAGGACCCTTCATCAGGACTGATTTTCTTGCCCCTCAGGTGCCGTCTGACCTGCTGTGCTCCTCCAGCTCCACGTTCTATCGACCCTGAGCTTCCTGTTGCCTGCCAGTTCCACACACCACTGTGTTCCCTGGCCAACGTCTCTGTCATAGGCTTGCTGCAGTGCTCCAGTGAAGTTCAGCACAAGTTAAAAGAAGAACATCTCACTTTCTGCTTGGGGACCCTACAGCTTTCTGGACTCAATATAGAGTTCAATAATTTTAGGGCCTGAGCATTTTCTTCCATGTCCTTGTCCTTACCCCAACCCCCACTCACCAGAACTTAACAGCCTACTTCATGACATCACAAATAACCTGTTGTCAGCCACTATTGGTCCTTATTAGCAGCTATTGATTCTCCCAGGCTGATCTTTACCCATTTCTTTGTCTGCCCAATTGTTTACCCTACCTCTCTCTGGGCTGCATCGCCACCTATTGTTTACTATCCAAACCCCACCTTTCCATCATCAGCATATACACCAAACTTTTCCTCTGTAAAATCAGTTCTGAAGAAAGGTTACTGAACCCAAAATGTTAACTCTGCTTTCTTTCCACGGATGCTGCTAGACCTGCTGAGTGTTTCCAGCAATTTTTGTTATCGTTTTGGATTTCCAGCATTTGCAGTTATTTTTCTTAATATAAAGTTGTTGCTTACTGCCTTTATCGGAACAACAGCACATCTGACATTTCAGCACTCCCTCAGCTAGATTATGTGATCGACAGTGGGTCTTAAAACACTCAAAAATTTGAGGACAAAAATCCACTTTGACATTCCCTGTGCTGAGGGGGAAGTGCTATATTGTTGGTGCTCCATCCCTTGTTTTGAAATCAAATTTTGAATAGTAATTCAAGATCCTGTGTATTCTTTCAGATGGATGCAAGAGATCCATTAGCATTATTTTGAAGGGTAAAGTGGTGTAGTTATCCCCAGCATACTGATAAATATTTATCCTTCAAGCGGCATTACGAAACAGATATCTGATCGTTTATCTCATTGCTGTCTGCAGGAGCTTGCTATTTACATGGATGGTTTCTGTGTTTTCTATATTATAAAAATGACCTGTACTTCAAAAATATTTCATTGCCTGATAAGAAGCTTTAGAGGACTTGTGATGAGGGGAGGTGCTATAGCACTACCCTTTTGTCTGAATCCGTTGAATAAATTACTCTCTCAGCCAACATTACCAAAAGCCGAATGATGTATTCCAGAAGAATGTCTTGATGTTTCCCCCTCCAAAGAAGAATCCCTGAATACAATAATGATCTTGTATCTATCAAGCAGCTCTCAGATTATTTTGCAAGAGCTATTACTAGACTACAGGTTCCCAACAAATACAGATAGTAACTTTGCAAAATGCATACAAATATAACTACGAAACATTATAACCAGAACCAAGTGAGATGGACACATACAAGGTAGTCTCTTGTTCTTCTGTGTGACTGCAATCAGGATAAGGCACTCCTGTATTGTTTCCGTCTCCTCGAAGCTGGATGCTAGCTTAGGTGAGAAGGGACTGTGCACTTGTCCTTTTAGCAGCAGAAAGGATATTAAAGAGGCTAACTTATCCAAAATACCTCCTCTGTGATAAAATGTCAGTTGATTTCTAGTGTTGGAGCTAATGCACTGTTTTGATGTTTAATGTTGTAGGAGACATTCAGGTCAGAGCTTTGGAGGACTGCATAAATCAGGAACTTTGAACAGCCAAGCAGGAAGAGGATCTGAAAAGCAGAAAGAATTTGTCACTATGCATACAGGCATCAGCCATCACCACACGTTGCCATTAAATGGAGCCGTAGGAGAAAGCATGGATTCACATCCTGCTTTATTTGTTGGGACTCCAGAGAGTGTGCCACGTCCTTCCAAAGATGAAGTTCAAATTCAGGTGGAAGCGTCAGAAGGCCAGCGCAGCAGATCTGGGGCAGATACCCGGCGTTCAAACTCTTCTCATTCACATGGTCACTCACATTCTCGTCCCCGATCAGAGGGTCCTGCTGGGGAAAGGTCTGAACTAGATGACAGGGAATCCTCCAGTTCGGTTTCAGAACTTCGGTACATCTTTCTGTGGCTTCAGAAGAGTCTCCCATATATTCTTATCATTTGTGCCAAACTGGTTTTCCAGCATGCTCTAGGTATGAGAAACATTTCAGAATTTTGGCTTAGTAGAGGGTGTTCTTATGAATTGCAGATGATATTAAAATTTTTTATTCAGCTCTCAGATTCTGAATTTGTTTTCTAGTCTCCTGTGTTGGGAGACCAGGCAACTGACACTGAGAGATTTCAGGGCTCGTATGATATTTTAAAAAGTTAGACATGTTCTTAAAGTCTGTCGTAGTGCACACCTGACAATTCTTTGGCTGGAGTGTGTTCAGTGTGGAATGCCATCAGTCAAGTGATAGAAGGTGTTGTCAACAGTGCCATCAAGCAGCATTTGCTTAGCAATAATCTGCTTCATGACACTCAATTTGGATTCTGCTAGAGTCCCTCAGCTCCTGACCCCATTACAGCATTGGTTCAATCTTGGATAAAAGAACTAAATTCCAGATACTGTGAAAGTGATTGCCCTTAACATCAAGGCTTCACTTGGATAAGTGTGACATGGAGGAGTCATAGTAAAACTCGAGTTAATGGGAATGTTGGAAATCAGTCACCTTGGCTCCAGTAAATATCTGCAAAAGTTCCTCAAAGTTATGTTCTAGGCCCAACCAACTTCAGCTGTTTGACCTCCCCTCTTCATACGGTCAAGTGGGAACATTTGCTGATGATTGCAGAATGTTCATCACCACTTATGATTCCTCAGATACTGAAGCAATCCATGTCCAAATGTAATAAGATCTGGTTCCTGCAAGTAACTCTACCTCTTGACTGCCCAAAGCCCCTCCTTCATCCACAAGACGCAAGTAAGGAGTGTGTTGGAATGTTCCCCATTTAACCGGATGATTGCAACTCTGACAACACTCGAAGCTTGACATCGTCTGGACACACACTGCTTGATTCACACAACATCGATAAACATTCACTCCCTCTGTCCATAAATGCTCAGTAGCAGCAGTGTGTACCATTTACATGATGCACTGCAGCAATTCATCAAGGCTACTTAGACAGCACCTTCCAAACATACAACCACTATCTAGAATGACAAAGGCAACAGATATATGGGAATACCACCTGCAAGTTCTCCTCCAAGCCACTCGGCCCTGACTAGGAAATACATTGCTGCTCTGTTAGTGTTGCTGGGTGAAAATCCTGGAACTCACACCCCCCACTAATGGCATTGTGTATATGCCCACACCAAATGGACTGCAGCAATTCGAGAAAGCAGTTCACCACCACCTTCTCAAGGGCAAACGGAGAGAGGCCATAAAGGCTTGTTGCCCAGATCCGATGAATGAATTTTTTTTATATATAAAATTGAGCTGAGCAGACCAGAAAGAAATTCCCGTTCCAGTTTCCCCATGATATGGTTCCCATGCTGAGTACTAGAATTCATGCTTGCCCATATACACAAACTAATTTTCTAGTTAGTGTACCTCTTTGTGATGTTTCACGATTAAATAGCCTTCCTACATTTACTCTTTAGCTCCATACGTGAGGGTGCCCATTTCAGTGATACAATAGTATAGAAGGCACCTGGAGCTGCATCTTAGGTCAAATTGATGTCTTCAGGAGGAGACGGGAGCAAACTGAGGTGGGGGGGAAGCCCAGAAATATTTGTAAAACAGTCCTTTGCAGCATATGTTTTGAAGATGTGCAGTTATCTAGTCCAGCATCCTTCTGTTAGAGGAAGCTACTTTTAAAATTGAAAAATGCTTCTTTTATCTTCAAATTAGCATCTGTTGGTCCCCTTTTCTGCTTTAAGCCAGTTATAACTACTTGGGCTTTTGTGTTACTCGTAACACATGGAACATTTCAAAATCATTAAGTGTAGCAATCAGTCCTGTTTACATGTGGAATAACAACTCCTCACTGGAAGCACTGAGGTTCCTGTTAGAAGTGACATATTCTTAATTATTCTGTTATTTACTCTTCCTTTATCATTTTACCATCTGTTTTGGCACCGGACATTTTCTGGTATTTTTGCAAATGGTTGCTTGTTACGTATGAATCCGGGCATGATTCTGCCACAAGTGAACAGTCACAGTCATTCATTTTTGAGCAAGGAATCAATTCTGACAGAACCTCTGTTAGGTAGAGATTAAGACACAAGACCTTTCTCTTTCTAGCAGATGTCAAGAATGAGAAGCCTAACCCCTGGCTGGTTTCTCCCCTCCAGAATGATTTTCTGATCTGCATATTCCTATTCCCTGCACAATCAAAATATTTCAAGGAGCTGAATTTTTGCATAGCAGTTAACTTGAACATTGCTGAAAAAGACATATTTTGATAAAGCTTTTTGTCTTGAAGTCATCAGGATAATTCACAAGACTGTCAATTCAAAGGGCAAACCAACATATATACTGCATGAGAGGAGCTTACACATTGGTAGATGTGTTGCCATCAGAATGCACCAGTTTCTGTTTGCACTAGTATGCAAGTACAGAAAATATTATAGAAGGCAAGTAGAATTTTGGCATTTTGCTAAAGGGATAGAGTATAAAAGTAGGGGAGGTTTGCTGCAACTGTGTGAGGCATTAATGAAACTGTACCTGAAACATTGTGTAAAATTTGGTCCCAATACTTGAGGAGGGATGTAGTCGTATTGGAGACTGTTTGGATGAGGTTCACTAGATTTCAGAGATGAGGGGTTGCTTATGAAGAGAGTTTAGAAGAATGAGAGGAGATTTAATTAAAATATATAAGATGCTAAAGAGGATTGACAAAGTAGGTACAAGAAGGGTGTTTCCTTGTGGGGCAATCTAGAGGAGGGGTCATTGCTTTAGGATAGAAGCTAGCAGATTTAAAGCAGATGTGTAGAAATTACTTCTCTAAGGGTTGTGAATCTGTAGAATTCACTGCCCCAAAATGTGGTGGTTCCTAGGGTATTGAGTAAACTTAAAGAGGAGATACCCAGATTTTTAATGAAAAATGGGTTGAAGGGTTATGGAGAGTGTGCAAGAATGTAGAGTTGAGGCTGAAATGAGATCCGCCATGATCGTAGTAAATGGTGGAGCAGACCTATGAGTGAATTGCCTAATTTTGCTCCTAGATGTTCTCATGTTCACAGTTAATTGTCAGGCTTTGTTTAAATTTTAAGCATGTTGACTTTGATCAGAACACTGCTCTGAAAATTGAACCAACAAATGGCAGTCACCTGTTTTGTTGAGTTGAAACAAGCACTGTGTGTGTACATGTTCTTTCTGTCTGCAACAAAGACTGCTTGTAGCTTCAAGTATATGCAAGTGAACCACGCTGCTAGTCTAGTTGACTCATCCTAAATTGGTAGTACTTTGAACACAGAATTATCCAGCAACTGTTGTCCAATTACAGAATCACATCTAACTTTGAACTCTATATTGTGAGTCTTGTAAGTGTAGCTGGTTGGATATAGTCAGTACATTTTCTTGTTGTGAACAGCCAAAGAGATGCTGTATTGTACGATCTTCCACTTTTTGGAATGTATGGCCAACATCACTCATGTTACTATTACATTGTAGCAGCATTGAATAGCTAGCTACACCTGTGGCTCAAACCTCTGAGATACATTGCTCTTCCAAGTTAATCTGAGGTAGATGGGGCACTTTCAAGGACCAAGTGTCTTGGAGTCTTCCATAGTTTGGAAGTGAAATGAATGATGCCACTAAACACATAATAAATCTCTCTGAACTATGTACAGCATGAAAGAAAGGAGTTTGTCCCTGTGCATGGCTTCAATTTTAGTACTTTCATCCTACATCAAATGGGAAGACGCATTTGCTGAATTCAAAGACCTCTACTCGTGGCTATGCCACCACAAGCCCAGTGTCTGCTGAAGGCAGTGAATTGTTGAAGGTGTGTTTAGCTGACCTAGCTTATTGCATGATTCCAAACGACTTATCTGATTTTCATTTGCAATGTGAATATTTGGTGGCATTGCAAAGCCTCAAAGCCAGCTTGGAATAGCTATCCTTAACAAGCATGATTGTATCAACAAAGTGCATGCCATGACTAGTCCTGTTGTTTGCAGACAAAAAAAACATGTGCTTGTATTGTGCCTGTTTCAAATCAACAAAATAGGTGACAGCAATTCATTGGTTCATTTCTCAGGACCAATCAAATTTAACATGCTTGCTTTAAAATTTAAACAAAATCTGTCAGTTAACTGTCATTCATCATTTAATTAGTGCATTGAATTCTACATGGCAATGCCTTAACCAATCAAGGTCCACTTGCCAGCTATTAGCAAACTTTTCTCTCAATCAATATAAATGTTGGTTGAATTGTCTTGTAAATTCTCAATGAGGGGAAGATAAAAAGCTTTGTCAAAATGTCTTTTCTAGCATTACCCAAACCAAATTTTTGCTGTTTGTAATGGTGGAGAGTTTATCAGCTTACTTAACTGTGCTTCAATAACACACTGATCTTTTTGTTGAACTTCAGCAAAAGGTTGTCTATAAACTTAATAAAGCCACAAATTCCAATGTACAATGATGTAAATCAAGAGGCTTTACAGGCAGAAATTTAAACCAGCTTTCCTGCCAGAGAGTCAGGAAGAAAACTTGCAGAATTCCAGAATCTTGCTGCCCACTAATGATCAGGGTTTTAAAAAAAAAAGCTTGGTGTGGTGAGATTGGTATGGGTGCTGGTTGGAGCTGCAGCTCAGGGAGAGATGAGAAGAAAGAGATATTGGGAGTACATGAAATTTTAAAAAGTAAACCTAAAAATAGGACTACTATATAATGTATGTCTCTTGTGCATTCCATTCCTGGCGCTGGCCATGGGAGCTCTCAGGTTCCAAAAAGAATTAGTTATGGTTTCATTTGTGTGATCTTCAGCCAGTTAATTTTAAAGCCATCTGGATGTAGTGTACTTCTGATTTTACATGAAACAACCTTTTCATAAGCTGAAAAATGAGGTAAAAGGTTGAGGGCCACATTGATGGGATGTGGAGAGTTTATGATGAGATAAATTGATTGGTCGACACAGTGCAGGTGCAGGTGTAGGGAGCTGGAAAAGTGTGTAAAGTGGGAAGGGAGATCATTAAATTTAGAAGTTGGAGACAGGAAATATTGCAGTGCAGAGGGAGGTGACAGAAGGATGTGTAGGTTAGTAATTCAATTTGGACCCTAGGAGTTCTGGCTTTTAAAAGTGTTGGGATTGTTTCAGTCGACAGATCATATTGAGTTATAGTTTGTGATCAAAAATGGAAGTTACAGATTGCCTTGTTGAATATTGATTTAATAATAAATTCCTATTTATCCACATTTGTGCCATGTTGATTAATGTAAACGTAAATGTCATACAAGGATATGAATGTTGCTGGAAACCATGCTGTAATGAAAAATTTTGAGTTTGAGACTTGAACAGCTCCCTAATATTTGTTTGAAAATGAAATTTTAAGGTTGAAAACACACAGTTGGACAAGGCTCATTATTGTGTCTGGGCAATGTAATGATCCCAGCTGATGTTCACAGAATTGTCATGGTGCACAAGGAGCCATTTGGTCCATTGTGTCTGTACAAGTTCAGTTACCTGCTGCCAGTCCTCATATCCCTGAACACTGTTTCTATCAAAATAATCATCCAATGCCCTCGTGAATTCCTCAGTTGAACCTGCCTCCACAATATTTCTGGCCACAACGTTCTACACTCTATCACTTTGCTTCATTTACACATCATTTTAAACTTATGCCCTCTTGTTTCTTCTTGTTTTGAGTAGGAACAGCTCCTGCCTATCTACATGATTCAACTCGCTCATGATTGCAGGATAAATATTGCCAGGGCAGCAAAGAAATTCACCTTTTGGAATAACACTGTTTTACACTGAATCTCAGAGTGTCTAGGTGTCTTATCCAATATAATGCACAAACACAGTAACTAGGAACAACTAAGATTCCCAAGTATCCAGTTGCCTCCCTTTTGGCGTGTTTAGGTTTGTCACAATTTAGATAAATATTTCCCTCTCCCCACTTACAGTGAACTTGTTTTTTAAATTATAAAATTCCACTCCAGTCAATCACGAATATCTTTTGTTCTGTTAGGTATTGCAGTCGGTGTTGGACTGTGCATAACTTTCCTTTATGCAAACAAGATAATTATAAATCAGGTCTTCCTCCAGGTAGGTTTCTTTTCTTTAAAAACATTTTGCCAGTTTTTGTCCCTCTGCTCCTGAAGCCATGCCCCCTTAATGGGATCAATCTCCAACATATTCCTTACATAATTAGCCAGTATTCACGTACGCATTTATTTCAAGGTTGTTGTAGTGACTCAGTTGGTAAATATGCTGTGCCAGATAAAATCAGACAGATTGGTAATTTCAACAGAAATGGCCCACGTCATGGATTCCAGGTGGTGAATCCTCTTGCTGACACAGAATCTGACAAACATCATTCTACTGTTATCCTGTGGGTTGAGATTTACTATGATGAGAGTGGTTAATAATAATCTTTTTGAACTATGCAAATTCAGACTGAAAGTGACTACTCTGCATCTTTCTTTTTTAGGAGCGCCGCTCTATATTACAGTGTAGTTGGTTGCTTGCATTTCTAACAGCTTCCACCTTTCTCCTCTATGACACTTTTCGGTCCCAGTCACTCTTCTACAGGTATGTTTATATGTAATATTTAATGTTATGCAAATAAGAGAGAAGATAATATCATAAATGAAGTTAGAGATTTGTTTTGTACTTCTAGAGCTTACAGACTATCAAAATAAATTGCAAGATTTTGATTTAAAAACCAAAAGAACTGCAGATGCTGTAAATCAGAAATAAAAACAAATTGCTGGAAAAGCTCAGCAGGTCTGGCAGCATCTGTGGAGAGAAATCAGAGTTAATGGGCAGTTCTGAGGAAGGGTCACTCCACCTGAAACGTTAACTTGGATTTCACTCGACAGATGCTGCCAGACCTCCTGAGTGTTCTCAGCAATTTCAGTTTTTGTGCAAGATTTTGATGTTGACTTTAACATAATTGTAAGAGCCAAGTCAATTCAACTTGGCCTATCAAAAGGTTTAGTGATTAGTCCTGATTAGTTACAAGGCCCATTGCAGGTATAAATATGTTTTCACATATTTTACAGAATGTTAAGTTTATTACACGATTGCAAAGGAAGTTGATTTTATAAATATAATGTTTTGTTTTATTCTTGGGTGTTACTGGCTGGGGCAGCATTTATGGCCCATTCTAGTTGCTGTTGAGAAGGTAGTGGTGAGCTGCCTTCTTGAACTGCTGCATCCCATGTGCTGTAGATGCACCCACAATATTATTAGGGAGGGAATTACAGGATTTTGACCTTGCAACGGTAAAGGAATGACGATATATTTCCAAGTCGGGGTAGTAATTGGCTTGAAGGGGAACTTGCAGGTGGTGGTGTTCCTATATATCTGCTGCCCTTGTCCTTCAAGATGGAAGTGGTCATGGGTTTGGAAGATGCTTCTTAAGGATCTTTGAATTTCTCCATTGCATCTTGTAAGTTATGCTAAGCTGCTGAGCTGGAGGGAGTGGATGTTTTGTGGGTGTAGTGCTAGTCAAATGGGCTGCTTTGTTCTGGATGGTGTCATACTACTTGACTGTTGTTGGAGCTGCAATCACCCAGGCAAGTGGAGAGTATTCCATCACGCTACTGACTTGTGCCTTGTAGATAGTGGACAGACTCTGAAGAGTCAGGAGATGAGTTACTCACTGCAGGGTTCCTGGGCACTGTATTTTTAAGGCAAGTCCAGTTACTGCATTTGAACATGGACTGCTTTAGTATCTGAGGAGTCGTGAATGGTGCTAAACAGTGTGCAGTCATTGGTGAATGTCCCCAATTCCTTATGATGGATGGGAGGTCATTGAAGCACTGAAGATGGTTGGGTCTAGGATACTACCCTAAGGAGCTCCTGAGGAGACATCTTGTAGTTAAGATGACTGACCTCCAATAACTACAGCCATCTTCCTACGTGCCAATATGACTGCAACCTGCGGAGAGTTTTCTTCCTGACTTAATACTGTTTCCAGTTTAGATAGGGCTCCCTGATAGAACCATACAAATGATACAACATAGAAGCGGGCCATTCAGCCCATCTTGTTTGTACCAACTCGATGACATCCAGATGCTCTTTCAAATCCCATCTTCCTGTGCACAGCCCATAGCCCTGCAGCTTACAGCAGTGACAGTGCAGATCAAAGTACTTTTTGATTGTGTTTAAGGTCTCTGCCTCCAATGTCAACCACGTCAGCAAATTCCAGATACCCACCACCTTTTCCTGTTTTTTTAAAAAAATTTTCCTTGCAGCCCATCTAATTCTTCTCCCACTTAGCTTGAATCAATGACCCTTCACAGTTTTGTATACCTCAATTATGTTGCCCCTTGGCCTTTTCTTTTCCAAGGAAAACAACCCCAACCTCTCCAATCTGTCCTCGTAGCTACAATTCAACATCCCCAGCAACATTCTTGTAAATCTTTTCTGCACTGTCTCCAGAGAAATTACGTCCTTCCTGTAACGTGGTGACCAGAACTGCGCACAATACTGTAGTTGTGGCCACACGCTGTCAAATATGGCCTTGATGTCGAAGGCTGTCACTCTCCCTTCACCTCTGGAGTTCAGCTCTTTTGTCTATGTTTTGGATGGTAGTGGTGGTGTCTGGGACATTCTGTAAGATATGATTCCATGTACGTAAATATGTCAGGCTGATGCTTGACTAGTCTGTAAGACAGTTCTCCCAATTTTTGCACTGGCCCCCAGATGATGATAAGGAGAACTTTGCAGGTAGACAGGGCTGTCTCTGCCATTGCCATTTCTGGTGCCTAGATTGATGTCAGGTGCTCCATCTGGTTTTATTTCTCTTTTCAACTGTCACAATCAATACAACTAAATGGCTTACTAGGCCTTTTCAGAGGGCAGTTGAACATCAACAACATTACTGAGTCTGGAGTCATTTGTAGGGGCCAGACAAGGTGAAGATGGCAGATATCCTCCCATGAAGGACATAGTGAACCATATTGGTTTTTCTGACAATCGACAGTGGTTTCATGGTAATCATTATATTCTTAGTATCAGATTGTTTTTATTGAATTTGAATTCAACCATCTGCCATCATGAGATTGAAACCAGGGTCACCAGAACACTAACTAAGGTAACGTCGACATCAAGGCCTTCATCAGTCAGGGCATTGACTACAGAAGTTGGGAAGTTATGTTGCAGTGTTGTAGGATGTTGGTGAGGTGACATTTGGAGTACTGTGTTCAGTTTTGGTCACCTTCCTATAGAAAGGATATTATTAAACTGGAAAATGTGCAGAAGAAATTTACAAGGATGTTATAGGGAGAAGTTGGACAAGCTAGGACTTTTTCTTTAGAGCATAGGAAACTGAGTGGGGATCTTACGGAAGTGTATAAGATTATGAGAGGCATGGATAGGGTGAATACACTGTCTTTTTCCAGGGTTGGGGAATCGAAGTCTAGAGGACATTGGTTTAAGCCAAGAGGGGAAAGAATACATGGTAACCTGAGGGGCAGCTTTTTTACACAGAGCGTGGTAAGCATATGGAATGAGCTGCCAGCGGAAGTGGTTGAGGCAGGTACATTAACAACATTTAAAGGGCATTTGGATGAATACATGGATAAGAAAGGTTTAGAAGGATATGGGCCAAGTACAGGGAAATGGACCAGTTTGAGCCGAAGGTCTTGTCTCCATGCTGTAGGACTCTGACTTGAAGTTTCTGCATTAATATTCCAATGATAGTGCCAGAAAGCCATTGCTCTCCCAATCCACCTGGGGATCAGTTGATCCACCTCGGGACAGCAGATTGTGACTTCGGTTGACTAAGCACAAGTCTCTTGAGCTGTTTTGTTGACTGAAGTTCTACAGTCTTCAGTCCTCCTTATTGTGTCCCAAACCACTAAGAATCATCACTAGTTAATAGTCACCATCCTCTTTTTTTTTTTTTCTCATGATCAGAGTTTAAATGGCTCATATTAGCGCCTGTACATAGTCAGTCTTAGATTTGCTAGTGCTGTCTGCTCAATTCCTGTTTAGATTTCTTTTAGAAGTAAGGGTCATCTTAGTAACATCGCTTCCTCCTATCTCCTGGTTCATTCTTTGACGTTCGAATTGTTTTGTAAGATCATCCCTTTTTGTAACAGCTTCTTTCTCTCGCCCTACCAACTTCATAGATCTTTGCCCAAAATAACATATCAGTAGAACAATTTGTGAATCTGCTTCAAGTATATAGTGTCACCTCCCAAGAGTTAATTGTGATCCCAAGTGTTCTAACTGATACTCCCCAAGACCTATCAATCTCCCTTAACTATGAGTGACTGTCACAACTGTTAATGTTTAAAGCAAGTTAAAGCTCAAAATAACAATAGAAGCTAATGTACATAGGCATGTAGAGTGCTTTGAATTACAAAACTAAGCCTATGTCTTTGAGTAAAACCATTTTATCATGAAGCATTGTTGTATTTGTTAGCCTAAGGTTACAATTGCTTGAGCCAAAAATGTAATGATAAACCTTACTTTTTTGACCTGGGCAATTAGAGAAAATCTTTCATAACTAATCACAACTAAACAAAGTATAGTTTTAAATCTTTTCATAATCAAATCAGAATTATTAATTATTGAAGAATCATTTAGTCCCACAAAAATGTTATTTTGGTGATCAGTTCTGGTGTTTATTTGGAGTGAATTTGATGGCTATGGCTATGGCTATGGCTGGCAGTGATTAATGTCTGGATTTTAAAACTAAGAGTAATTGACCTGAACACACAGTTGGCTGCCTGTGCATGCATAAATAGGCTGGGTGATGTTCAATTACTGCTTAATAGTATAACCATCTACACCTGTGCAGCTAGTCCTGCTGAGACTGAATGTCGGGAAGAGCCTGGGACTGAGAATCAGGGAACAGAGATAAAGGTAACAAAGTAATGCTGACAGTTGTGCTGTGCAGCTGGGTAGCTCCTCACAGTGGGTTAGAGAGACAGAGAGACTTCACTGGGGATGTACTGACAGCATTGAAGACTTTCCTTCCCTGCCAAGCACTCAGCGGCCACCGCTTCTCTGAACGCCCAAGGACCGGCTAAAGAGACTGGTGTTCTTATGACACAGAGAAAACAAAATTGCTGTTGCACTATAGGCCTTGTGGGAATGTTTTACGGGTAGGGGGTGGGGGGGATACTCACTGAAAGAAGTTTTGCACTAACTATGGGGTGGGTTTAAGGTGTAAGATATGAAATTAAATCGGTCCAGTTTGCTTTTATACCCCTGCTCCATCTTGAGAGTGACTCAGATATCCATTCCAAACTGGGGATCCGGTGTGAGGTGTAGGGAGAAGTGCTGAGGAGGAGAAATTCTTGGTTTTAATTGGATTCATGCTACTTAAATCATAGCTCCTATTGGTTAATCATGGAACACTTTGATATGTGAATTAGTTGTGGCTCAGATTGCTTCATTCCTTCAGGCAGGTGTTTAGTAAGGGCGTGTTGGAAAAGAAGAATGCAAAGGGGTTGTAGTGTGAGAAAAACAAATGTAATTTAGATTTGTGAGAGAAATGAATGCACGGACAAAAGGCTCAGCTTAACTTCAATCCTGCTATCAATATGTTTGCTGAAAGTGAAGCACTTTTTTTTTGAATTGGCTTTTGTTTTGGTAAATGTACCAACCTGTCTGCACTAGTAATGCAATGAATGATTAATCAGCATATTTTACATCAATTTGCATTTATGTAATATGGAAACCTTTCCCAGGGCAGAAGAGATGTCATCAGATGAGAGATTGGTTCAGCTATTGGCCAAGATTCCGATTAATCACCTGTCCCTGTTTTGGGGTGGAGGATGGCATTGGGGTACAAATGTGACATTTTAATTTTCAATTTAAAAAATATTATCTCCATGACAATCAAATATAAAGCCATTCACTGGGGCTTTAATGCTGAATGATATCTACGTTATAACATGGTGAAATTGATTTAGATCAAATGATTTACTATTATGTGTAAAGATTAACCATTTAGAAATAAGTTTACAAATTCTTGGTAATATGGCTGTTGGGAACAATTTTAGAAAAAAAATTGGTGTAAATAATAGCAATTTTTTTAAAGGTACTGGTTTCTTTACAGTTTAATCTTTTTGCATCCCAATGTCGATCCTGTTGAATTCTGGGATGTGCTGTGGATTGTGGGAACTGCAGACTTCATACTGAAGTTCCTTTGTATGGGATTCAAGTGCCTTATCCTATTGGTACCTTCGCCACTGATGTCATTCAAGTCGAGGGTAAGCTTAGTGAAGATGGTCTGAGTTTGTAGTTGATTACATCTTGAACTGCCAAGCATGTCTGGTGACTTTATAATGTATTCCTTTTGTCCCAATCTCTGCCCTCTTGAAGTATTAACCTCCTATTACTAATACACTCTAGATATCTTCAAAATGACATTTACAGAATGGAGGTAAAACTTAGTTTGTAATTGTTGACATTTTTCTGAACTATTTTATCACTGCCTAATCTAGATTTTGTTTTTCCCTCTTTGGGGTCCCTTTTGTTTTACCTGGCAGCATCTAGGTGCTTTTCATGTATGTTGTTCCTATTCAATATGTGGGTTCACCATCAACTGGGATAATACAGACTTTCTCTTGTTTTTATGGATGTGGTGGTCTTGAGTTGACTGTCAGAAACACCTTTTTTTTTCCAGTGGTTGGAGCTTTGAAGGACAAGACAGATGTCTTTTTGTCCTTTTTTTAACAATGTGTTTGCTCGCTGTTCTGTTCTGAAATTATTTGTACCATGCTGCTGAATCTTTTCATGAATGCTGATATTTCCTCATGCCTTTCCCAAGTTGTCCTCACTCATATCCAAGTTTTTGAGATGGCAGAGATTTTAAAGCTGAACACAATTCTGGCACTGGCTGGTGTCCAGTCTCTTCTCACTCACAGTAGGCATTAGTTTAATAAAAGTAGTAATATATTCAATCTAGCTTCTAATTCTCTCAGTTGGTTTTGCCACCTGAACATTCTGACTCTGTCTTAGCCTACACCAACTAATTTGACATGGTCAGAGAGTTGAATCTGGAAATCTGCTAATCTGTGGTTCAGCTGCTTGCCTGATGAACACTTAGATTAACGCACAGACTTTCAACATCATAGCTTTGCCTGAACATGTGTGCATGCAAATAAAACCTGACTAAGATATTGTTTAAACACTTGGCTTGTCATTATTGGTGGGGGAGTGTTTAGCTCTTATGTTCTTTCTGTCTGTCCTCCTTGCCAAAAGCAGAATTGTTTTCTAGTGTTTATCCACCTTTTGATTTTTATCTCCACCTTCACTCAATCAAAATAGATCTTCGAACAGTTATACCGCTTTAACACATGTAGAGACCTCGGAAGCAGTTTAGCAGTGTCGATTTAAATAGCACTGTTTTGGTGAGGAAACCTCAACTTTTTTGAATTAATGAGAGAGATTTCCACACTTACATCCCTCCGTTTATCCCAAAGCATTTTATGGACGCCTAAGTACCACTTTGTGTGCATCACTATAGAAAATGTCGTAGCTACCTTTGTGTACAGAAAACTTATAAAAACACCAAAGAGATAATGATCATATAATTGTTTAGTGGTATCAGCTGAGGGATAATATTGGCTGGAAAACCAGGGAGATCTTCCCTGCTCTTCGGTGGAAGAGTGCCAGTGGATCCTGGGCAAACAGAGCCTTGGTTTAATGTCTTGTCCAAAAGTCAAAATACCTAGCAGTGCAGCACTCTCTCAATGCTAGTAACTTGAATAAACTAGTTCATACTTCTTTCTGAATGATAGTGCTCAGCCCATGAGTTCATGCTGCTTGTGAAGTTTTAACAGCAGTAGGAAAGCTGATCCTAGACAACTACCAGTGATTAATCAACAGCATTTACTGGTCAGCTGATGGTATATCTGCAATCCTTGGAAATTGTACTGCTAACTCTATAGTGTAGTCTCCCCATAGAATAAAGAGTAGTTTTATACTGTAGTAATCTCAGTGGCATTGAGTGCTGGATGATGTCTTTCAGCACCAGGCTGTCCGAATGGGATATATCAGCTCGGTGTTGAGATAAAAGCAGAAAATGCTGGAGATAGAAACAATTGAAGTTTCACATCCAATATGACTCCCTTTCTGAACTGAAAGGGGCTGCAAAATTGTTGTTTTTTACGCTCATGACAAAAGGAGAAGGGGAGCAAATGGAACAGATAATGGTGGTAAAGGCATGACAGATGTAAAATAGGTGCAGATGTTATTTGTGTAAAGGAGGATGAGTGTGCTCTACTGAGAGCAAAGCAAACAAGACATTCAAAATATTGCTGAGAGGAGGGTGGGGTATAGAAGAAAATGGAATACAGAGTTTATACTATGAAGTTATGGAAGCCAGTATTGGGTCCTAGACTCTACAGTCTCTAAGTGAAAAATGAGGTGGTGTTCGTTCAGCTTTGAGCTTTGGAGCATTATAGTAGGCCAAGGAGGGAAATGTTAGTGTGAGAGCAAGCTGGTTTATTGAAATGGCAAGAAATTGGGAGGTTGGGGTCATTCATCCAGACAAAAAGTCTTAAGGTTACTGGGCTAGAAATTCCTACATCACTAATGCAGATATCCCATCTTGGCAACTTACACCATGGCAGAATTTCAATTAGATTTATCTTAACACTAGTCGGCTAAATAAATCTGATATAAAGAAAAGCAAAGCCACAGCCTTCAAACCACTGAATTGTTGTCAGAACCTATTTGATTCATGAGTACCCTACAGAGAAGAAAACCTGTCTGGCCTACATGTGACTGCAGGCCCAAAGTAAAGTGTTAAAGTCTTAGCAAGCCATTCAGTAGTATTCAATAAATTACTGCTTCCCTAGGGCAACTGGGGATGGTAATAAATATTGGTCTTGCCAGTGGCACTTATTTCCTGTGAATGATTGTTTATATTTAAAAAAAAACACACACACAATATTCCCTTGATCAGAGCTTGTATGAACACTTCCAAGCAGTATCTGGAGACGTCAGGTGAGGATTGCAGCACAAATGTGTAGCTCAGAAACAGGCCATTTGGTCCAACCAATCCATGCCAGTATCTTATTTTTTAATTAAGCCTCATCTGTTAACTTATCTAAATCGAATAGCATTACACACCATTCCAGAGCTTCCTGAAGTTGGGCTTGCGTTGCCACCTGGGATTGTGAGTAACTAGGTCGCAAAGTCTGCCGCAGAGCTCCGAGCTCCACCCTCCACCCCCCACCCCTACCCCCAGTTTCACAGGTCTTCTGTTCCCCAACGCCATTGCCTCAGTTCTCACTGAGGGGTCATGACAGTTTCAAGCCTGAAAATGGGGTAATGGGGGAAAATAGTTGGGAAACGTTAATTTGTTCCTGTCTTCCTCTGTTTATCTACCCAGTAAATATATCTGTATTACGCAGTAGGGTAATGCTATCTGGGCTCACAAATGAGGATTGGTTATTTGGATGAAGTGTGGGTCATCACCTGAAAGTGAGTGGAATTTGGTTAGTTGGTGATAGTGTGGTCAAAGCATGTATGTTGCTGTCTATCTGTGGATCTTTAATATTGTGATAAAGACCTTGGTGATTTCACAAGAAGCTATCTGACTCGGGCCTATTTGGAATTGTGAGGTCATGGCTAAGAATGTAGAACATTAGCACATTTTGAGCCTGAAATGTTCACATCAGTGGTGTGGTGATGCTTCCTAAAGACTTTGTCACTTTATTTCTGACACTGTTTATGCTGCAGCTGAGCCTTATATTAATGTTCCACTGTATAGCTGTAACCTTCAGAAGTGACAAATTCGTATGGCAGTCTTCAACTTGTGGTTATTTACAGAACGGTTGGTTGCTAAATATTTCCAACTATATACAGGTAATTTGACTTCCAAAAAGCTGGCAGTTTAAAAATTGATGTTTACTACAGTTTCCAAAAATGCTCAGGTTTTTTTTAAAATTTTTTTGTTTTCTTCAGTTGTATCTTTATTTCATCGAGACCACAGCACAGGCATTATTACTCTCATCATTACCTTGATGTTTTCAGTTCTGTGCTGCTCACATCGGAAAGATTTCCCCAGAGTTCATTCCCTAGCTCATGATGCTACGTGATCTGTGTTAGGGAAGTGTCAGCAGCTCTCATTAGTCTAGGCAGTCGGTGTGAAAACAGTTGAGGATCCTGTGATCTTTGCTAGGAAGTGTACTTGACTGAGTGACAGATGGGGTTGAAACCAACTTTTCTGTGGTTTCGATAGGATAACCAAATTTTTGTTTGGGCAGGGGGAGAGAATTGGTTATCAAAAGTTGCTGATGAGTTTATACACTATAAAACAACAGTTCCTTTACTACTTTATTCCTGTCAGTTGCATTAGAATGAAAACAATGCACTTAGAAACTGTCGTCAGGGATACGCTTCACATTCTGAAACTGGTATTTTTCAAAATGCTCTTGGCACCTAATGCAGGGATACAAATCACGGATAACTGTTTGCATAGTGCTGCCAATTATTTTTCATGCTAGACATTTTGTGAATGATTTTGTAGGAAGCTTTATTTTCCTTGTACATGTTTAGCTAAGTATCATTTGCAGACTTTATGCTGCAATTATTGAAGACACATTGCTTGCAAAGTTGATTGCACTTTAATTTGAGATGACTTGTTTCAAGTGGCAGATCAGTGCTTTTGGGGTGTAAGGAAACTTTTAAGCAGTTGATGCAAATTATGCTCATTTACTTACTATACAGTCTTGATGTAGTCATGCTAACTAAATGTATGAGCCTATTGCGCCCCTAAGCAACATAGAGCAAGAAAGTCCAGGTTCAGACTGCCCTGTCAGAGTTAAAACTCTGGGCCTCTATTCAGTTGATTTGCGTTCTGGGAAATCAGCTGGAATTTTTTTTTATTTTTTGATCATTATCCACCAATCCCAAGTGACTCTATGGTCAAATAACTTGTTAACACTTATTGTTTCAGGCCACATGTGATTTTTGGAAGATTGCCAACACTTATGAAATTACCAGGGTATAGAGTTATACAGCACAGAAATAGGCCCTTCAGCCTAGCTTGTCCATGCTGACCAAATTTCCTAAACTGAACTAGGTCTGTTTGCCCACACTTGGCCCTTATCTCACTCGACCTTTTCCTATCCACAAAACTGTCCAAATATCTTTTTAAATGTTGTATTTGTACCTGCCTCTACCACTTCCTCTGGCAGCACGTTCCATACATGCACCACCCTGTGTGGAAAAAGTTGCCCCTCTCTCCTTAAACACAAGGACTACCCGAAGGGAAAAGACTTTGGCTATTCACCCTCTCTATAAACCTCTAAGGTCACCTCTCAGCCTCCTGCACTTCAGGGAATCAGTCCCAACTTATGCACTGCCCTCCAGCCCCAACACAAACATTCCACTGTCTGAAGTGAAAGACGGTGGTGGATTTTCGTTGAGATTTAGATAGCTTTAATCAGTAAAATGAAGTGGTAGGATAAAGTCAGAAGAACCAAGTTGGGGAAGTGTGGGTGGGAGGAGGTTAGAGGTGATGAATTGCAAAGCAATGAGGATGAGAATGTTTAATTGGAGACACTAGGGAAACTAGGAGCAAGCGTAGGGATGGGTAATTATTTTCTGTTCCAAATACAAAAGTTGTGCTGTACTGATTCAGTAGAATACCTCCTTATGCCTCAGCCTGTACTGCACAAAAATTCTTACTCAAACTAACTTTGCTTCCCATGTTTGAGTTTTCCTATTTAATCATTAAAATACAAAATTAAGGTATTTAATATCTTGCATTTTGTGTGCAATGTCACAGTAGATTGATTCACTATTCTGTACCTAGTATGTGCAGATAAGGTTTAAAATGAATTCAGGGGCATTAAAGCCAGTTACTTAATCTTGCCAAACTATGTATCTGAATATTAAACTAGAATTGTCAAAATTCTGACCGAAGAACAATTAAACTGTGTTGCTTCAGCTAAATTAAATTGATTAAAATATAATCTATTAAAGGGACACCACTTCAGCTTCATGACAAGAGTATCGCACATTTTGTATAGTGGTATGAAACTCTTGACTTTTATATTTTTTTTAAAAAGTACATCTTCCTTTGCGATCCATGACAAATCTTATTTAAAGTTTCTGGTCATCACACTTAGCTACTGTTGCAAAATAATCTTAACATGCCAGATGTTTGCAATCTAAACTGGATAGGCAGCTTCCAGTTTGCAAAGTTTTCTAACCTGAGCAAAAGTCAAACTTGTGTCTCCTTGGGTCATTTCTGGCTTTAAAGAAATACTCCATCTTAAATACAGATCTATCTTAACAGAAGAAATTTCACAATGGATATTGCCTAGTACAATGCTGTTCTATTTAAAAGGTAGCCTATCAATAGTTTACAGCGAGCAAAACATTAGGTGATTTTGCTATTGTGTGTGTGTAATGAGTTGATATGGATACAGTTGTAGTCTTCCCAGTGTTAGGAAATAATGTATTTGATGGACTATTGTCTTACTGATTTCTGTACTTCATTATTATTTTGGAATTAGTAAAATTTCAGTTATTAAAAGATGCTTAAGGTGGTTCAGAGGTATTTTTAGACAAAAACGGAAGATGTAACATTTATGTGTTCAGTAGAAAGGTATCTTGATTAAGCAGGGCTTGGCATAGTTGTGTAATTTTGTTTATTGACTTTTACCACTTGTATTTTTCTTTAAAGGGTCAATGGTACATGGTTATTGAAGAAGTGAGCCAATTTCACCGCTCACTCGTACCCTTACCAGTTTGGTCTTGGTATCTGATCGGTAATAAAGAATCAGATGGTTTCACGATCTGGACTCTTGGTATTCTGTTAAGTTTGTTCTACCTCATACTAAAGGTAAGAAGAAAATATTAGTTTGTGCTACTGCATTAAAAACATTATATTCATAGAGCAAATCTTCAGCATCACCTGTCTCATACACCTCCCCAGGTAAAAAGGATTGATCCTTTGCACATTGTGCAAGGATTTAACATTTAGAAAGGATAGACACGAAAGACATGGTATTGTGCTGATAATAAGGGTTGGAATCAGTACATTGGTATGGGAGGATCTCTGAATTGGAGGAACAAAATGTGGAATCTATTTGAGTGAAGTTAACAAACAGCAAGAGTCAGCAATCGTTGGAATTGGCTATTTATAGGCCACCAGACAGTGTTTGTGCGGTGTATGGTATTAATGGAGATTAGAGAAGCCTGTTTCATGGGTAATACAGTTAATCATGGGTGACTTCAATCTGCATATAGTGTAGGTAAACATAATGAACGTTAATGCTGTGGATGATGAGTTTCCAGATTGGAAGGATGGTTTCCAGAAGGATGGTTTTCTAGAACGTGTTGTGGAATTGATCAATGATCTTGTAAAATAATTTTCATGGTCCCTAAAGCTTGTCGAAATTTACATTTTAAGGTAGTTTGAACATGAAATTATGAAGGTGAGAGGGGAAAACTGACAGGTAGACTGGAACAATGCATAAAAAGGTATGCCTGTACATAAGCAATAGATCATCTTTTAAAAATTTATTACATAGTATACAGCAAGTATACGTTCCTTCAAGACACAAAAGAACCCTAAAACTGTTGGCAAACAGGAAGTTAAGAATTGTACATGATTACAAAAGAGGGCCTATTAATTTGGCCAGAAATAGTAGTAAAGCTGAGGACCTGGAGGAGTTTGGAATGCAGTAGAGGACCCAGAAACTGACAACAAAAGGGAGAACTGGATAAGAACTAGCAAAACCCAGAACAAACTGTAACACTCCTATATGTATTTAAACAAAAAAAAAGTATCTGACTAAAGCATGTGGATATATTGCTGGAAGAAGAGTGTTTAATATAGAATAGAGCAATGGCAGAGAAGCTAAATGATTACTTTGTGGTCTATCTTCACTGAGAAAGATGAGAAATCTCCCATAATTAGAAATCCAATAGTCTAGGGAAAATGAGGAATTGAAGGGAACTAGTATTAATAAGCTTTAAATATCTATGAGAAGGATGTGTTTCAGAAATCGATGGGACTGAATGTTGTTAAGTTCTTGCACCTGATATTCCATATTTCAGTGTGTAAGAGGAAGCAATAGAGATAATGGACACATTGTTGGTCATCTTGCCAGCAGCTAACTAAACCTGGTTCCTGCTTTTCCTGTGCTGCTCAGAGGAAGTGGGGGTGTGCGTACCTGAGAGGAAAGGATGTAGAAGTAGTGGTGGCAGAATGGTAATGTTTCAGTTTGTGCTTTGTGTTTTTCTTTTCTTTTTTGAAACTTTTTTGTGTTGAACCCAACTCAGTGGTGTAGCCATTGAGAGAGTACACCGCCAGCTCTGCTAACAGTGGCAGTGGATTTGATTAGTTATCCATGTTGATATTGCAATATCAATGGTATCTTAATTGAAGGTAGGTAAGATCTTACAAGCTTTCTCTTGTGACGGTGCTGTGCCATCTGCCTAGTTTTTAAACATCAAACAAGGCTGACAGCAAAAGGTAGTGACTAAATGTGACTTACCCTTTGCCATTACAAAGCAAAATCCTGACATTGGGTTGAAAGATGGAGAAGGAGAGGTAGCATGTTTTAAACTTTTTCTTAGGGTGTGAGCACAGGCAACGACAGCATTTTGTGTCCACTCTCTAACTAACCTTGAGCAGGTGGTGGTATGCTAGCTGCAGTGGCTTGCTAGGGCATTTTAAGAGTGGCTATGAGGTGGTCATATTGTTGTGGATCTGTAGTTACATGTAATTTCTTACAAGTAGAACCAGTTAGGCTTGTACTATAATCTGGTCGTTTCGTTATTAATTTAACAACTAAATTCAAGTATTCCAGCTGCATGTTCCAGATCAGTAGTCTGGATGTCTGGATTAATGATCCAGTAGCATTATCACGTTTTGGCTCTGTTATGGAACTGATTAGATGACTGGAGTGTATATCAATTAACTGCTAACAGAATGGGGTTCAATCCCTGCACCATCTGTTCTAGACTCTGGGCATGCCTTCATGTCCTGTTTGGAGTTTCAAAATAAAGTGTCAGACTTTGCTGTGACTTGGTGGATGGTTGTGAATTGGTCAGAGAACTTGAAGAGCTATGTTATCACCTGAATTTTAAATGCAGTTATTTCTGATGCAAACAGAATTTGTTGGATAAACTTAGCAGGTCTGGCAGTATCCCTGGAGAGAATGCAGAGTCAACCTTTCGAGTTCATGAGTTTCAAAGAAGAATCACTGGACTCTATCTTTTTCTCCCCAGATACTGCTAGACCTGCTGAGTTTTTCCAGCCGTTACTATTTTCCTTCAGATCTTCAGCGTCTACAGTTCTTTGTTTTATTCTTTGACACCTTGTTTATAATCCCTAGCTTCTTGGAATCTATGGTCGATGGAACAATTTTGTAAGGGCTTTGAAGAGTTTAATCCACAAACAGGTAAATAAATACAATATAGTGATGTTACAATAAACTAATTTTCTCCCTTTGCATTGTCAATTGTTGCAAAAACTTATCCGGTTCACTGATGTTCTTTAGAGAGGAACATTCCAGACCCACAGCAATGTGGTCGACTCTTAACTACCCTCTAAGGATGAGCAATAATTGTTGCCTGGCCAGTGACACCCACATCCTGTGAGTGACTGCGTTTTTAAAAAAAAACCCTTCAAATGGTCATTTCTCAGACAACAGCAGCAGATGCCGTATTGGCCTGCTGCCACCTCTTGGGCACCTTAGGACAATGCAGCTAATGTTTGTTGGATAAGTGCATTTCCAGACAATGCAGGCAAAATAACAACACCCACATTTAAAGACATTTGCTTCCTGTGACAACCTTTTAAATAATTTGAATCAGTGCACACACTTTTATTTTATCTGCAAAACATCAAAAAACTTGAAACAGAATTTGTTTGCAATTTTTTTTTTTAAAAATCAAATTTTTTTGGTCTCCAAAGGAAACAGAAATTCACAAGGCTATCAAACTAAATAACTTGCCCTACTTGATTTATTCTGGCCATTTTTCAAAGCTTACATTTTCTGGAAGCCATTCGCAAAATTTAACTGGTTGAGAAGGTTTGCCTGTACCCATTCATCAGTGAAATGGGAGAAATACTGTCTCTATAGTGCTGCCCAGCTCCTTCCTGGAACTCCATGTTATATATTTAAATTGTTTGAGCCTGTGCCCACCTGTTATTTCCTTTAAAAAAATTTTTTTTTTTTTTTTTTTTTTAAACATTAACCAGACAATGCAATCAAGCAAATTTCCAAGAGCAACTGGGCATGTTGGGTGGTGTTGAAGAACAAAGGAACTTAGGGGTGCAGGAACATAATTCTTTACAGTTTGCAACACATATAGACACGGTGATTTTAAAAAGGTGCCTGGCATGCTGCATTCATTGCTCAGACCTTTGAGTACAGGAGTTGGGACGTTATGTTGAGGCTTTATAGGACATTGGTGAGGCTTCTTCTGGAATACTGTGTCCAGTTCTGGTCACCTAGTTATAGGAAGGATATTATTAAGCTGGAGATGGGTCAGAAGAGATTTGCCAGGATGTTAGATAACCGGGTGTGGAGCTGGATGAACACAGCAGGCCGAGCAGGAAAGCTTGACGTTTCGGGCCTTGACCCTTTGCCAGATATGGAAGCTTGAGTTATAAGGAAAGGCTGGATAAGTTGGGACTTTTTTCACTGGAGCATGGGAGGTTGAGAGGTAACCTGATAGAAGTTCATAAAATAATGAGAGGTGTAAATAGAGTTGATGGTAGTCATCTTTTCCCTAAGAGGGGGAACTTCAAGAGTAGGGGACACATTTTTTAAGGCGAGAGGAGAGGTTCCAAAAAGACATGATGCAATTTTTCTCTTTAAAGAGTGTGGTTCATATGTGGAATGAACTTCCTGAAGTGGTGGATGTGGATACAATTAGAACATTTTAAAAGACATTTGGACGGATGTATGAATAGGAAAGGTTTGGAGGGATATGGGCCAGGAGCAGGAGCAGGCAGGTGGGACTAGTTTCCATGCTGTATGATGGTGAAATTATTCTGTATAGGTCTTTCAATGAGTTCACATGGAGCTTTTACTATGCTATGGGATTCTATGATGCAGTGGTGTGGATTTAGATTTATTTTGAAAAGGCAGGTCTTTTGAAGGTCTTAATTCTGTTTCTGGGTTTTATGGGCTGTCAGCACTTTCACATTACTCTAAACAAACAGACAAGACTGAGAAGTTTGGTCAACTAGATATGCAGTGAGGACCGAATAAAATGGTAAAAGTGATGTGAGTGCATTCTATGGTTTGGCTAGTTTGTATAATTGACCTATTGCTGGAAAAAATATCTTGGCAAAGATTGTTGTCTTGCACCCATCAGGACAATTTGCAAGACATAGCAATGTAAAGGGAAAAAAAGTATTTTTATTTCATGAGAAGTGCTGACTTGTTGGAAAGTGTATTCTATTAGAGGATTTGCTATCAGGAATGCATTTTTTTTAAAACTATGACTAGGTCCACTTATGAATGACAAACAAATCGACGATTTAGATGAGAATTTAGGAGGCCTGGTTCGTAAGTTTGCAGATGACACCAAAATTGGTGTAGTGGGCAATGAAGAAGGTTATCTAAGATTACAGAGATCTTGATAATTGGATCAATGGGCTGAGGAATGGCAGGTGGAGTTTAATTTGGATAAATGTGAGATATTGCATTTTGATAAAACAAACAAGGACAGGACTTATACAATTAATGGTCGAGCACTGGGCAGTGTTGTATAAGAGACCTAGGGCTTCAGGTACATTATGTGTGATGTAAATTTCAAAGAATTGACAGGGTGGGCTAAGAAGGCATTCAGCATGCTTACCTTCCTTGCTCTGACCTTTTGAGAAGAGGAATTGGGACATCATGTTGAGGTTGTACAGGATGTTGGTGAGAACTCTTACAGTTCTGGTTGCCTTGTTTTGAAAGGATATTATTGGAGACTGTTCAGAAAAGATTTATAAGGATGTTGCTAGGAATGGAGGGTTTGAAATAGAAAACTGGCTGGGATAATTTTCACCAGAGCATTAGAGGTTGAGGGGTGACATTATGGAGGTTTATGAAGTCATGAAAGGCAAAGATAAGGTAAATATCAAGGATCTTTTCCCTAGGGTGGGGGAGTTCAAAACTAGGGGCTATGTTTTTAAAGTGAGAGGAGAAAGTTCCACACATGAACCACTGTGTAAAAAAAGTCACCCTTTGTGTCCTTTTTAAAAAGTAACTGCCAGAGGAAATAGTGGATGCTAGTACAGTTACAACATTTAAAAGATATTTGGATAAATACGTGAATAGGAAAGGGTTAGAGGGATATGGGCCAAGTGCAGGGCACCACCTAGTTGCGAACCATTTCAACTCCCCCTCCCATTCCGCAGACATGTCCATCCTGGGCCTCCTGCCGTGCCACAACGATGCTACCCAAAGGTTGCAAAAACAGCGACTCCTATTCCGCTTGGGAAACCTGCAGCCCAATGGTATCAATGTGGACTTCACAAGCTTCTAAATCTCCCCTCCCCCAATCGCATCCCAAAACCAGCCCAGCTTGTCCCCACCTCCCTAACCTGTTCTTCCTCTCACCAATCCCCTCCTCCCACCTCAAGCCCCACCCTCATCCCGCCCCCTTGACCTGTCTGTCCGTCCTCCCTGGACTGACCTATCTCCTCCCTACCTCACCTTTACTGGCTCCATCCCCACCTCTTTGACCTGAGTGTCTTGTCTGCGCCTATCTTCTCCTCTATCCATCTTCTATCCGCCTCCCCCATTTCTGAAGGGTCTAGGCCCGAAACGTCAGCCTTCCTGCTCCTCTGATGCTGCTTGGCCTGCTGTGTTCATCCAGTTCTACACCTTGTTATCTCAGATTCTCCAGCATCTGCAGTTCCTACTATCTCAGTAAACTTCTAAGCTTTGTTTACATTTTAAACAGACAGGACGATTTTGGTTTAAGACATTTCTCTGGTTCATTTCTCAGGGTAAAACTGGCAACTATTTTGAGAGTTGCAACAGGCACTGTTTCTATACACATTCTTTTTTTGTCTGTAAAGAACAAGTCCTTGTGTGTAGTTTCCAATACACACAAGGGCACCACACTTTGCTTGACAGACAGACTATTTTAAATTGGGTGTCAGCCTCTTCGTAGTTCTTTGCAGTTTTCGGATTATTCAGCAAATAGCTCAGCAGGTATGGTAGCATGTGTAGAAAGGGACCATGAAGCGTGATTTTAATTCACTTACATCCCCTATACCCACCCCTATTTAGTTTCATGAGTTAGCTCTTAGCAGAATTGACTTTTTTCTACCTACTCTATCATTTCTCTACTACCATTAGTACTCCTTCTTTGTTTTGCTCAGAGCACTTTTCCTACCTATTCTCCTTGCTCCTCCTGTCTTCCAGAACTTACAACAAATCATTTTGCCAGTCCCCATCAGCTCCAAAGTAGTGCCATTTTGGACTCAATGTTCGCTCTGTTTCGCTGACAACATACTACCAGATCTAAGTAGGGTAGGTGGACTGGCTATGGGAAATGCAGGGTTATAGGAAGGTGGTAATTGGCGTGGACTCTAGATAGGGTTTCTGATTCCTTCAGATCAAATTGATATTTTAAGTCAAATGTTTCAATGTTAGCTTTTTTTTAAATATAAAAACTGACAATGGAAGAGTGGGTATTTGTGCAGACTATTTAAATAAAGTGTATATAAATATTGTTAATAAAACATTAACCATATCACATTCTTTTGAAGCACTATGGGATTGCAGCCAGCAAGCTTCAGTGCAGTGAAGCAGGAGATATTTGCCCTATCTGTCAGACAGAATTCAGAGAACCTATTCTCCTCATCTGTCAGGTAAATGTCTTAACAAGAGGTGGAAAAAAAGGAGGGATCAGTTTCTTTTAGCTGTTCTTAATTATTTTCTTTTGGTCCTGAAGCATATATTCTGCGAGGAATGCATCTCACTCTGGTTCAATCGAGAAAAGACTTGCCCTTTGTGTCGAACTGTCATCTTGGACTACATTCAGGCCTGGCGAGACGGTGCAACCTCTACTCATCTACAGATTTATTAACAAGCTAATCAAGTTACTCTGGACAACTGCATTGAAATAGGACACTGTGCAACCACAACTTTCTAACAATTAAGTACAAAGGAAAACATGAAAAAAATTTTAGTAATAAACATTTAAATGCTTTATTTTGTTAATGGATATCATTTGACTTAAATCAGCATACCATTATATTTAAATAAATTTCAAATCATTTGATTATAGTTTTTATGAGGCCTCTCATTACTCCTTTCCAATTCCATATTGGAAATAGAATTTAAAACACACTTGAATTTTGGCAAGTTACAGTTTCCAAATTATCAGGCTCCGCATTTATATCTTTTTAATGTATTATTCCAAGTGCAGGTTTGGACGGGTGGTGTGGACAAGAATTGTTGAAAATCAATCTTACTGCAGATAATTACTAAGTGTTTCCATGTCCTTAATAGCTTATTCAAGACCTCTGCATTTTCATCTGAAAAATTTCTTAAAGAAATTTTGTTGGTAATTTCAGGCCACCACATTTGCAAGGCTAGGCAATGTTAAGGGAGTTTGTGCAATATCACAAATAGGCTCCCTCTATGCCAAATAACAAAGCCATGGAGATGTTTATTTTCCTAGCATAAGTAAGTTTTATATGTTGGGAGATAAAATTTTCATTCCATTAGCCAGCTATCCAAAACAACAATATGAATACAAAAAACTTTTAAATGAAACAAACTGCATTTTGCAGTGTGATTATACTACATGAGTAAAGATGATAAAATTTAACACTGATTGGAACAAGATTTTTTTAAGCTGTGAATGTAGACAGCATGCAAATTCTTGCAAGTAAATCTGAATAATATAATTTCTCAAAGTAGAAAGGCACATGTCATTTGTACACAATTATTCTTTGAGGGTTATTTGAGCATAGAAGTGATTTTCAGGCCAATCAGAACTAAACTTAGTTAAGTTAATTAGTAGAGTTAATGCTACACAATAACTGGGTAAGTTTGAAAACAATTAACCCACCTTCCCACTCAATCTTTCTACCAAAACAGAAACACTTCTACCTCTCATTACTGGAGGGAATGAGATAAGGGAAGAGATAAAATGGCAATGCCTAAATCAAACAACTTAGCTCTGAAAGTTAAGGTCAAGACCTCTGGAGTTGCCAACAAATATAATCAGTTTTTTAAGCAAGTTCATTTTGTAGATTGAGAAAATGGGTTGGATTCGCTGGATTATTTTTCTCATGTCCAATTTTTAAATTCTGTGCCTCAAGAATGACATTTCTTCAGTGTTCGGGGAAAAGGTAGTTTTAAAACACTACTGTCTTAATGTTATTTTAATTTGGGCCAGGAATTTACATATTTGTATAGTTTTACATTCAATTTTTTTAAAATTTGTTGATTCTGAAATTCAGTATGGTTTCTCAGTTATGGTTTTGATAAATATAATTATCTAAACTGGAAAAATAATCCAAAGCAGTGGACAAAGGTAGGAATTACTTAAAACCTTGTGCCAAACTTTGACTGTGCTGAGATGAGATCCCCTTTCCCTCTGAAGTTAACTGGTGAATCTACTTTTAAGTATTCAGTCCCACTACTCACTCAATCCAATCAATGTCCCAATCAGGATGGATCCTTCAAGTATATGCAAGCAAACAGGCCATGAACTGGCTCCTGGGCAGAGCTGCATTCTGACCGTACAAGCTAAAGCAAATGCTGCTGGCTGTAAACAGTTTCTGTATCTTCCCAAATGTCAATGCACACAGCCAAACAAACTGTCAAAAACAGGAATCCAGTCTATTTTTTAAAGTAACTTACAAATGGCATGATACAGTTTCAAATGAAACTGTAACTTTTGGAGGTTGTGATCTAATAACGTTAGAGTCAAAATGCTGGACAGAACCTGATTTTTCTTTCAGATGTATTTTGGATTTAAATAACTTCCTATGTTTGTTTTGAAATGTGATTTATTTTGCTTGTAAAATGCATGTTGTGGGGGAGATGAGATTAATATTCACTCTCCCTCCCTTTGTCTTCATTTACAATGCTAAATAAAAAGAGACTTATCTGACAATAACTTGCTTTTACTTGTCTTGAGGAGACATCCTTTATTTACTACTGTACCTGTAAAGAACACCTAAAATGTGTATTTTTAAACAGTCAGTTCAAGGATCCAAAGCAAGTGAACATATGAAACTAGAGCAGAAGCAGATTATTTTGCTTCTGGAACCTGCTGACCAAACTAGAATTCTGTGTATTTCAGATGTGATGTGATGTGAACAACCCACCTCATCTACGCCTTCAAACAATTTTTAAAGCTGCTAATTAGTTGACAACTTGCATCCAGATGCCACCTTACTATTGCAAGTATGTTTATTCATAAGTTATTGCTTAATCTGGATGCTCACACGAGGATCTTTACATGGGTGTCCCTAACATTTATGGCGTCCGTAACATTTACTGTCATCCCAACATAAATTGGTGCTAGCTCTCACCCAGCCATTATCCCAAAAAATAATCTTGGTCCTGGATTTTGTACATTAAAAATTTATCATCTCCATTTATAACTAGCAGCTCCAAACTAGTAAGATCTGTAAGTCACAACTAAAATGTGTATATAAACCTCAACAGGCTTGTGCCACAGTGCACAAACTACAAGCCAAACTAAAACTTTTCCCCATTTCATTGTCTTCTAGATTAATGTCCAGGGTCAAATTAGGATCCACCTGTAAATATAAAGAAGAAGACAATTCAGTTAAACAGTGTGAGCACTAGCCAATGCTCATCATGAATATTGCCAAGTTTCATTCAAGCCATGAAGTTCCATTCTTACCTCAAAGCATTGTGTTGGAAAAGACCAGAGAAATGGGAGAAATTGAGATAACAAGGTGTAGAGCTGGATGAACACAGCAGGTCAAGCAGCATCAGAGGAGCAGGAAAGTTGACGTTTTGGGCCTAGACCCTTCTTCAGAAAAATTCTCATCTCAGAATAAGGGGCAAGCCATGTAGGACATTGTTGCCTGGTTTTTAAACCCTGCAGCCAAGGGAAACAGCTTTTTTTCAATTCACCTTGTCTGGGCCTTCAAAGAACTTTGCAAGTTTCAAATGAAATTGCCTATCATTTTTCTTATCTCCAATCTTCCTTTAGGGCAGTTCTGCTATCCCAGACATTAGTCTGATGAACACTTGCTGCATTACCTCCATGCGCAAGTATTTAAGATAGTTGTAATAGAAAGACTGTAGGTTCCGTCTGGATCAAGAAGCCAGAATGGAATTTCATCCATAAATCGATTTACAGCACAGCTGAAAGTTAACATGAAATCATTCACTGAAGCTCCCATTTATAACCCTTATACAGCTCTGAAATTGATCATGTCCCTACTCTAGAAGTTGCTTTAGTTTCTGAAAGAGTGGAATTTCATTTTTAATATTTACCTCGAGAACCAAGGTATATACTGTGCAGTACAACCCATCCCTTTTTATTGATCCCAGGGTTTACTCCCTCTCTAAAACATTAATACCTGCTGTAGTGGTAGTTTTCAGCTTTCATCTTCTTTATGGCTATTGGGTGACCTTCTTTAATGTATGAAAAGATGTACTGCTGTGTCTGGCTTTATAGTTTCACACTATATGAAACTGGTTACTCACCTTAGTTTTTCCTGAATGCACCAGCTTGATTAGTTTTTGCTGGAAGGTAGTGTTTAATGAGGATTTGGTGCAGCTGGAATATTCTCTTCCACCCTTCAGTCCAGGATGCAGTTAAGTTATTCTTCCACTTCTGAATTAGTTGATTGTCAGAACATCAATTGAACTCTTGCAAATAATTAGTCTCCTTTTACAAATTGAGGAAACAGTGCACAGTGTATCAAGCTATTAAATCCAACTGGGCATGCAAGTAATACCCAAGAATCTCGGGTTTGACCCCAAATCTGTTAAATTGGCACATCCCTAGCAAAACAGATACTTCAAAGCTCAGTTCCTCCAGGGAAGGAAAAAGTCTGCTAGGATTTTCCTGGTCTGGTCATCCACACACAAAAATTAATGTCATGTGATACAAGATCAAGATCAGCTTTGATGTCCCTCTGCTAAAATAGGTTTTCCTACAATTATTTGCACATGAGCATGGGCACGTATAAGATTGGAATTATATCCAAAAAGTGTAGAAAACTGATATATGGAGCAAAATGTGTAGGCCATTGTAAGGATCACTAGAAATACCTCTTGTTACATCCTAAAGTGTATCATGTTTCTCTTAACTGTCCCTTATTTTCCCAATCAATCACCAATGGAGCAAAGACTACTTTCAATTCTCCACCCCCATACTGAAGTCATACCAGATTCAAAATTGACACTTTCTCTCTCTCCACAGAGGCTATCAAACCTCCTGAGTTTCTCCAGCAATGTGCGTGTTTCAATTCCAGGCACTTTCATTTTTCCCAATAAAGCTGTTGTGGGGAGACTATTTGAAGGCCTCGAAATCCATTTATGTAATACTCACTCAAATTTGCCTACACATCATATCCTTCTAAAAAGGAATAGGTTAGACAGATATTACTGCTCTTCCCAAAACCACATTTTCTCTGGAGCATATGCTGTTTAATGCTCATTCAGTCCCTAATTATAAATTCTGGTAATTTTGCCTTACCTAAAAAAAAAAAATTGTACATCCATAAGCTTTAATACAATTCTAGTGTGATCATTTTCTGACGGCTAATCCAATGACAAATGCCATAATCCTTCTGCATCACACTCAACAATTTCCAAGGTACCTTAATTCTAGATGGCAAGATCTTTTCCCTAAACACAGTGCAGCTGTACACTACAATGGCTTTTTATCATTGCGATGTCAGTGAAAAAGCTAATTACTGTACTACATGCTAACCCATCTGTAACAATGAGCCCTAGAAGCATGGACATAAACTTTAAGGAAAAATAATTTAGGTCAGTAGTAAGGCTCTGGACTGCTGATTTAACGAACACAGAGGAAGCTCTAATCTCATGACTTTGCATACAAAGAACTCTGAAGTTCTAAATAAATAAACATCAAAGTACCATCATACTTCAAATTGACACTATTTATGGAATTTAGATCTTATCACTGCTTAATGTACTGTCTTTTATCTCTAGCATATTATATTTGGGTGGTCTTTATATCATTAGATGTTCAAGTTTCATTATCCAGCAGTTATTGACTATAGTTTAAGAATCTTGGAATATTAGCTTCCATAATTTATCTTAATATATAACCTGCATTGAGGTGTGTTTTTATGTTATCGTCATTGGTGCTTTTTCGTTCTGTGCTGTCTTCTGGAAGTTCATGGTATTTCATTTCCGGGCAAATTCACCCAGACCTGTGCTGATGGAATTTTACAAGAGGCTGCTGACTGGTATGTTGCTAAGACCCGTGCTCCAGTGTTCCCTCCCTCAGCGGTGATCACTAATCTCTCCATGGTTCACCCTCAGGTCATTCTTTTCAGGTGGCTGCAAATCACTTTTGTTACATAGTTACCCACAGTAGAAGAGATCAGTAACATGGAAACATCTCTGCTCTTTTTTTAACTCCGGTATAAATCGGCATACATTTTATCCCCTTTGGTTTTGCATTGACAGATCAGGTTTCCTATTCATCTCATAACCCTCTGCTTTATTTTAAGTAAATTAGAATGGTACAAAAGAGTAAATTCAATGGTCAGGAGCATAGAAAGCAAGCCCAGTTGACCCAGCCTCGACTCAAACAAGGTGATTGAAGGGGTCAGAGTGTGCTCTCAAGCAGCACTTGCAAAAGACTAACCCCATTGACAACAAGCATGGGGCTGGATGAACACAGCAGATCAAGCAGCATCAGAGGAGCAGGAAAACTTGATGTTTTTGTGTCTCCCGCATTTCCCGGAACACATCCCCCACGCCCCGTCCCCACAATAATAACCAAAAAAGAATCCCTTCGTCCTCACATACCACCCCACCAACCTCCGGATCCAACGCATCATCCTCCGACACTTCCGCCATCTGCAATCAGACCCCACCCTTATCTGCCTTCCGGAGGGACCACTCCCTCCAAGACTCCCTTGTCCGCTCCACACTCCCCTCCAACCCCACCACACCCGGCACTTTTCCTTGTAACCGCAGGAAGTGCTACATCTGCCCCCACACCTCCTCCCTCACCCCAATCCCAGGCCCCAAGAAGACTTTCCACATCAGGCAGATGTTCACCTGCACATCTGCCAATGTGGTATACTGCATCCGCTGTACCCGTTGTGGCTTCCTCTACATCGGGGAAACCAAGCGCAGGCTTGGGGACCGCTTTGCAGAAGACCTGCGCTCAGTTCGCAACAAACAACTGCACCTCCCAGTCGTGAACCATTTCAATTCCCCCTCCCATTCCTCAGATGACATGTCCATCCTGGGCCTCCTGCAATGCCACAGTGATGCCACCCGAAGGCTGCAGGAACAGCAAATCATATTCAGCCTGGGAACCCTGCACCCCAATGGCAACAATGTGGATTTCACAAGCTTCAAAATCTCCCCTCCCCCAACCGCATCCCAAAACCAGCCGAGCTCATCTCCACCTCCCTAACCTGTTTTTCCTCTCACCTCAAGCCACACCCCCATCTCCTATCTACTAACATCATCCCGCCCCCTTGACCTGTCCGTCCTCCCTGGACTGACCTATCTCCTCCCCACCCCCCTACCTACACTCACCTTTACTGGCTCCATCCCCGCCTCTTCGACTTGTCTGCCTCCTCTCCACCTATCCTCTCCTCTATCCATCCTCAATCCGCCTCGTCCTCTCTCCCTATTTATTTCAGAACCCTCTTCCCCTCCCCCATTTCTGATGAAGGGTTTAGGCCCGAAACGTCAAGTTTTCCTGCTCCTATGATGCTGCTTGACCTGCTGTGTTCATCCAGTCCCATGCTTGTTATTCTCGGATTCTCCAGCATCTGCAGTACCTTTATCTCCCATAACCTCATTGACACTAAGTTTAGGTTCCAGTAGGGCCACTCAGCTCCTGACCTTAGCTTTGGTTCAAACTTGGACAAAACACCTAAATTCCTGAGGTGAGCCAAGAGTGACTGCCCTTGACATCAAGGCAGGATTTGAGTGACATCTAGAATGCCCTAGTAACACTGAAGTCAATGGGAATTGGGAGGGGGGGTGGTGGTGGGGTGCACTTTCCATTTTTCATTTGTGCCAGGTTTGACTCTAACCAATGAAGATGGTGCAGTTGTTGGTGGCCAATCATCTCAGTCCAAGGACACCACTGCAGGAAATCTTTCCGGTAGTGTCTTAGGCCAACCTAGTTGGTCTCAACGCCCTTCCCTCTAAAGTCAGAGGTTGTCATGTTCACTGATGACTGCACAACATTCAGCACAGAAAGACCTGGACAATACATGTAGCAAGTAACAATTATGCTATACAAATGCCAAGCAATAAGCACTTCCAACAAGATCATCTTAATATCACCCTGTGACATTCCATGGCACTACCACAGCTGAATCGCCGAAGGATTACTATTACCAGAAACCAAACAGGACCAGCCATATAAAAACTGTGGTTAAGGGCAGGTCAGAGGCTGGGAATTTTGAGGGGAGTAACTCACATCCTGTCTCCCTATTAGCTGACCACCATCTACAAGGTAAAAGTAGATGGAATATTCTTCTTGTGCCTACATAGGTACAGCTCCAACTACAACTACACAAGAAGCTAGTCAACATCCAGCACAAGGTAGTCTGTCTCACAGGCACCACAGCCAGCATTTTCACCAATCCTTTCATCTGTGAAGCAGTGTGCACCATCTAATGAGATGGACTTCTAAAACTCACCAAGACTTTCTCAACAGTATCTTCCAGACACACCACTGGGGGTACTCCGTGGTTAGCACTGCTGCCTCACAGCGCCAGGAACCTGGGTTCAATTCCACCCTTGGGCAACTGTCTGAGTGGAGTTTGCACGTTCTCCCCGTGCCTGCATGGGTTTCCTCCAGGTGCTCCAGTTTCTTCCCAACGTCATAGAACATAGAACAGTACAGGCCCTTTGGTCCACGATGTGCTGAACTTTCACCCTAATCCTAAAGGTCTACCTGACCTCCACCCCTACCTTATACTATCATCCATATGCCTATCCAATAGCTGCTTAAATGCCTGAGGCCGACTCCACTACCCTCTCCGGCAATTCATTCCACACCCTGATCACTGAGTAAAGAACCTACCTCTGACGTCTCCCCTAGATCTACCTCTACCCCAGGAAAAAGTCTCTGGCTGTCTACTCATCCATACCGCTGATCATTTTGTACACCTCTATCAAGTCACCTCTCATCCTTCATCTTCCTAAAGAGAAAAGCCCTAGCGCTCTCAACCTTTCTTTGTAAAGACCTTCCCTCCATTCTGGGCAACATCCTGGTAAATCTTCTCTGCACCTTTTCCAACGCTTCCGCATCTTTCCTGTAACGAGGCGACTAGAACTGGACACAATACTGCAGATGTGGCCAAACCAGGCTTTTGCATAGCTGGAGCATAACTTCACGGCTCTTGAACTCAATCCCTCTGTTAATGAAAGCTAACACACCATACGCCTTCTTAACAACTCTATCCACCTGGGTGGCAGCTTTCAGGGAACTGTGGACATGAACCCCAAGATCCCTCTGCTCCTCCACACTGCCAAGAATCTTTCCGTTAACTCTGTATTCTGCTTTCAAGTTTGTCCTTCCAAAATGAATCACCTCACACTTTTCAGGGTTAAACTCCATCTGCCACTTCTCAGCCCAGCTCTGCATCCTATCAATGTCCCTTTGTAACCTAGAACAGCCCTCCGCACTGTCCACAATGCGACCCACCTTCATATCATCCATGAACTTACTAATCCAACGTTCCACTCCTTCATCCAAGTCATTTACAAAAATTACAAATAGAAGAGGACCCAGGACAGATCCTTGTGCTCATAACTGAGCACCATGTTGAATATTTTCCATCCTCTACCACCCTTTGTCTTCTAAGGGTCAGCCAATTCTGAATCCAATCTGCCACATTTCCCCCTATCCTATGCCTCCTTACCTTCTGCATGAGCCTACCGTGGGGAACCTTATCAAACGCCTTACTTAAATCCATGTATATCACATCCACTGCTCTACCTTCATCCACGTGTTTGGTCATCTCTTCATAGAATTCAATAAGGTTTGAGAGGTATGATCTACCCCTCACAAATCCATGCTGACTATCACGAATCAAACTGTGCCTTTCCAAGTGATCATAAATCCTATCTCTTAGAGCCCTTTCCAATAATTTGCCCACCACTGACAAGACTAACTGGCCTGTAATTTCCAGGGTTATCCCTATTCCTTTTTTGAACAAGGGAATGACGTTTGCCTCTCTCCAATCTTCCGGCACTATACCCGTGGACAGTGAGGTCAAAAAGATCATCGCCAAAGGCTCTGCGATCTCTTCCCTCGCTTTCCATGGAATCCTTGGATAAATCCCATCAGGCCCAGGGAACTTATCTATCTTCAAGTTGCTCAAAATTCCAAGTACATCTTCCTTAATAACATTGACCTCCTCTAGCCTACCAGCCTGTTTCACACTGTCCTCCTCTACAACTAGGTCCCTCTCAGTTGTGAATACCAAAGAAAAGTATTCATTAAGGATCTCTCCTATCTCTTTAGGCTCCATGCACAAATTTGGACAAAGTCCAAAGATGTATAGGCTAGGTGGATTGGCCATGCTAAAAACTAGCCCCTCGTGTTCAGCGATGTATAGATTAAGTAGATTGTAGGGGCATGGGTCTGGGTGGGATGCTCCGAGGGTTAGTGTGAACTTGTTGGGCCGAAGGGCCTGTTTCCACACTGTAGGGATTCTATGATCACCTCTACATCTGGATGACGATGGCCACTCACCCTCTTGATTTGGAACTATATTGTCATCCCATCACTGTCACTGGGTCAAAATCCTGGAACTCTCTCCCTAACATCAATGTGGTAGTCCAACACTAAGGCTAAAACATTTCAAGGAGGCAGCTCACCATCATCTTCCCCAGGACAATTCAAGGTGAGTAATGAACACTGACCTAGCCAGTGACATCCACATTCTATGGAAATAATAAAAATATGGCTTCAGAAAACAGCACTGCACGTGCACTGCAGGAATACAAGTATAGTTTAATCAAATTAAGGGCCTTATATGTTTTACATCAGCTAGTTTGCCCCAGTTCCAAAAATTCAATGTTTATAAGTACAGAAATTTTCTAATCAACCTATTATTCTTTATCTACACATTATTGGTTTAACTTTGCTACATGTGGAAATTTGCTTATTGTAACTATGCGACAAAAAAATGCCATTCATGGTCTCAATTGCCACACCCAGGTGTTATTTTACTGGCGATCTACCACCTAATTTCCATTCAAACCAAACAAAACTACATTCAACTTACACAGCTGTTCATTCATTGATCAAATTTTATTTCAGTAATACAGCTGATTAAGTACAAGATGATTAGTGAGGGGAAAAAAGTAGCTTCACACCATTTTCACTCGGGCAACTAAATCATGTAGTCCTATTGGCATAATGAGCCATATCTAATTCTCTAGTCGTAAAGCACATGCCAATTATTGATCTTGGAGTAAGGGAAAAGTCAGCCAAGGCCAGATACAACATTATACCACATAAAGTGTTGAGATTTTTGTGCTTTTATCTTAGAGTTGGAATGCAAGGGTTGGGACAAAAATTAACCTCAAGTTATGTTGAATATTTTATAGAACTGAACGACTTACTCCTCATTACACTTGGCCAACTGCATGGACAACCCTGCTTGTTTCAACTAAAACCAGGTTTCCCTTAATGTCAAAGTTCCAATTATATTATAGTAAACTTCAAAATGACGAGTGAGACACCCCAAACACAGCAACCTAAAAGGACTGCTGTGATATCCTGCCATTAGCACATTTAACAAGTTCAAAATTGTTCTTACAGCACTGTAAAAACATTTAGTAGACAACTGTACCCATCTCCAGGTGAATTCTGTTAACCAATAACACATGGGTTCTGGACATACTCCCAGATCTATGAGTAGCTAAAGGTAATAAAATGCAGCTCCCCTGGTACTTGAGATGCATTAAATTCAATTTGCTTGGACGCAGTTGGGCAACATAATTTACTGCATCTACAGCTATATCACTTATAGGGACATTTTTTTTTTCAAAAAATCTGCTTTGACTTCATATTTTACTCATTCCATTGGCATTAATCCATATTGCAACCTTCTGCTTTACAACCTGACATGTGTATGAATCCCAAAATATGTGACCGACCACTTTGTCAGGATTGGTACTGGGATAGTAATAAGAAAATAAAAGTAATAGCTGGGTGGTAAGTGGTTTCAAATGAATTTGGTCATAATACATTCAGAAGTTAATATCACATTTAATCTTCTTGAAGCTGTTTACATCAACTGGCATACTTTAGAGTCTTCTCATTTGCATTTTCACTGGTCTGTAGGAATTTGGCAATTTCTACATGCCACATGAATATGATTGAAGCAAATCCACAAGGGTACAGGTTTCCAACAGCATTGTCAATTGCAGCTTTCCAAGTTTTCTAAACAGTCTTTCACTTACAGAGCCCAGGTATCATCCCAACTACAGTACACCTGTTCAAACCCCGTATCAGTTCACAACCAAGCCACAGCTATCTGACAACCTGGGTTTTGAAGGTTCCATTGTCAAAATTTACACAAGTAATTGTTTTAAACTTTACATGCTGGTAACTTAATGGTACAATTCGAAAATCAATGTCTACATTGGTTATACAATAAAACATTCAACTGTTCTCAAGTCTGCTTTGTGTTTTAAGCATTTGTGATGATTTCTGACATTATTTATCGTCCTTCATTTATCCTATTAGGAAAATAAGCCATCCGATTGAATGATCAATACAACTCTAAACTATACAGAGGTCGGTTACAGTATGAATGTAGAACAAGAGAAAATAAGGTCATTGATGTTAGAAATTCCCTGATGTTTGTATGCACTATAAAACATTCATATACAACATAGTGATATCAACCACCATCCAGTCCCTTGTGATCCATTGCATTGTTTTCCTTTGATTGAAAGCAGAGGAAAATAAAGATTTCAAATGAAGAAACAGTTAAAAGGATTATCAGGAGTCTTCCCTTTTATTGAAGCAGCCTTAAAATTTGCAATCACATGGAATAAAGTACAAAAATAAAAAAAAAAAATTAACACTTTGGACAGGATCCTTCTTCAAAACAGCAGTTCCTTATAAAGGTAACCGATCTGTGCCTTTCTGGATATTTTTATTCCAAATTTCCAGCATTTGCATTTTCTGCATGGTTGCGCAACAGAATTATGATTTTACTACCAAAGTTTATGCAAAGAAAGATTATAAAGATTTAGCTAATATGGAGTAAGGCATAATCATGCTCCACCAAAGGCAGCTCTAGCCTGTCACACATCAGTTTGGCCACTGTTCCATAAATTCTTCCCAAAAAAAAAAAAAAGAGAGAACATCTTTGTACTGAACATTCATAGCAGTCAACACACCTCAACACTCAACAGTACTTGATTTTTCGAACGCATTGCTTTGCCTAGGTGATGAAATGAACTTTTTTTCTTGTAAAGTGGGGAATTCCTCTTTTTCACTGCTCTGTGTTTTCATATCAGCAAGAAAATCTACCTTTGGATGTACATACAAGTAGCAGTTTAGGATGACTAGTGGCCTGATTGTCCTTCTGTTGAATTGTACCAGGGCTTTAAACGGATCTTCAGAACTCGTTAATCAAGGGCACGAACTTATGGTTAAGCTCTGTGCACAGCACACTTGGGCAGACAATCCAGCATACTATCTCTTCAAATTAATATTAGACAATTAGTTAATTAAGTTACTTGCTAATAAAAACTTATACGAATCAAAGATTAATACTGTTAACGACAAATAAATCTGGAAGGCTTCAGTTGCATGCTTCAAAATGTGAGAAGGTTCATACAACAACAGATGGTTCCCAAATTATCTTTAAAAACACGAGGGCAATCTAAAAAGAAAGAGATTCTCCAACGGCTCAGTGGATAAGTCTACAGCATAGTATGGTACTGAGCCCCACATGACAAGAGTTTCCAAACTTCAATTCCTCACTTGTATTAACTTAGTTACAAGTAACCTCAATATCCTTAAGTGTTGCGGTGGGAATGCTGAATGAGTGATTCTGTATCAGCATAAAGTCCAATTATACACTCCCCACTTACTTGCCTTTGGTTTCCAGCAGAGATTTTGGGGGGGGGGGGGGGGGGGGGGGAAATGAGCTGGAGACATGAACTGGTCACTAGCTGATTAACTGATCACCATTAGAACAGTCAACGACTACCATAAGTGAAGACAAATTCAATCATTTGCTTTACAAGGTTCCTAGAGAAACTGCAGGTAAAATCTGAAGCTCAACTACATTGATAATTTAGTCAGAAGTCACATGACACCAGGTTATAGTCCAGGTGAACTGGCTTCACCTAACAAAGGAGCAGCACTTTGAAAGCTTGTGATTTCAAATAAACCGATTGGACTATAACCTGGTGTTGTGTGACTTCTGACTTTGTCCACCCCAGTCCAACACCAGCATATCCACATCAATGATAATTCAGCCACTGTAGTACATGCCATAAGTATCACAGGGAAGAAACAAATGTGCACAGAGCTCCCCCGTAGATCATAATGTTTAAATCACAAACCCAGTTGATTGATCTCTTAAGATTTTGAAAAATGCCGTTTTAAACGTTTGTTTCCTAAAGACCCAAATCCATTATTTAAGGCTCCAATATTACACTACAACATTGGTGCAAGACAGTTTTGAAGTTATAACGTAATTCCTGAGAAAACTCTTACCCCAATTGTAGAATGGTTTAGAATCAGTGTGCAGATTTAGCTACCAGCCCTGAAACGTGAACGCAGCTGTAAACTATTCAAGCCAGTCATGGTGGAATGGCTCTTTCTACACAGGATTGGTGTTCATGGCCAACAGCCGACACAGGGATCCAACTCATTAATTCTGCTTCACAAACATCAGCGCTACATCACAGCATTGGCAGCAAGCTGCCTGAGAACTACAAATAGGCTTATACCAATCAATACCTCTTTACACATTTTGTTAACAAACTCAAATAAACATTAATGGCAGTATCCACAGCTACATTTACAGACCTATAAAGACTCCACATTCATAAAAGTTTGACAGCTCCCATAAAAAAAACAAATTGACAATTATCTCCATTTCCCCACAAATGAGTTACAAATTTTAAAGAATCCAAAAAAAAAATCTATCAAATAAACCTCCAAAAGGGATGTGGAACAGGGAGAGAGGAAGCAGTTTACAAAATGTTTTTTTCTAATCTACAATTCAAATCAGCTAGCCATTTGCACCACAATAAAAGTTTCAAATCTATAATACAAAAATAAGAATCAACACAAACTTTATAGTTCTGTTGAAGTACAAAGCCTAGCTTTGCGATTATTAAACCACTTGACAAATCTATATTCAATGAGATTTGTTGTTTTCAAATTTTCAGTAAACTGGGGGAAGAAAAGCAATTTGCATAGCTTGAGTTCATTGTGAACCTAAAGGACCCATGTCAGCACTGAAATATGTTGATCATCTTGCTCTCTTTTCCACAGAAGTTTTGGATCCCAACCCCAAGTTAGAGGAAAGACCTGGATTTTTTCCTTTTATGGGGGTGGGCAGAGGTCACCCAATTTTTTCCTTAGCAATACATCCAAATAACACCCTACTACAAAGACCAGGGCAGGTCGAGAGTTCTGTGAGACTACATGCTCCATGTAAAATTCATTACACAACTTACTTCAGGGACCAAAAGCCACAGTGCTGGTGGCTGCTACTATGTAAATGAATCCCATATCCTGAACCCTAGAAATGTTAACATACTACCAAAGAAGATTTGCAATCAACTGAGTGTGGATCTTTTCGGAAGTTTATTTTCAAGGGCATTCTCAACTGATACTACAGAGAATCAGATGTTAATTTAAGTCACTCCGCAAAGTTCATCTGTTTTAAAACTGTCAACAGTTCTTCAGAAATCCAACCATTACAATGAATCAAATTTTGCAACACTTCCCCTTCCCTGCGCCAGCCTTTTTCAGACATCTTTCTTTAACTTTTGTTCCAAGAATTATTCCTCCCCTCTCCTTCAGAGTTGTGGTGTTTGCTGTTTTTTGGGGGGTGGCAGGGAGTTGGTGGAAATCAGACTGAGGAGGAGAGTGTGTGAAAACTCAGGATGTGAAACAGCTGATTTAACAGCCAAAGCAGACATTAATTCAACTTCAGACTTTGGCATCCAATATTTTTAAGACACTTTCCCAGATATTATGGAAAACTCATTATATAAAAATCTTCAAGTCAGATACAGCTCAGCACAGTTCTTTGTAAGTGTTGGATTTTATTTAATATAAGACACCAAAACTCATTTCAACATGTGTTTTAGTGCTTTGCAATTACAACCTTGGAAAACTTATTGGCCTTTACATGATTGATGACTGCTACATAAAAAAATAGAAAGAAAGAGACTGACAACACAACTAATAGTGATTCAATGCTTAATTTGCTATTTTCTATTGTCAGTCTACAGTAGCTGTGAAGCAGTACCAGAAGAATGACAAAATGTGAATTTTCATTACCCAGACAGCAAGACTTCATCCCCACACCTCCTCAAATCACCCAACGGGTAAATGCATGTTTGCTAATCTGGCAGACCATAGAAGTAAGCCACTTACATCTCCATTTCATCATGCAGTGCCTATGAAACAAGTGATAGGGAACATGCAGCCATTGTTCTCTCAGCCTTCCCAAATTCAATACAACAGCCTTAGTGACTGCAGAATACCAGACAGCCAAGGGCACCTGCAACCTACTCCCTAACTCCTAGCAAGTGTATGATCCACCGCTAATGAATATTTTTAACAAATTAGATTGGACTTTGGATGCATTAATGATTCCACAAAGTCAACCAAGTCACAATGCTCCTTCAATAGCTTTTCTAAGTAAAGAGGCTTCATTTCTAATTGTCTACAAAGAAATCTGTTTCAGAATTGCTTTGAGCTTGACATTTGTAAAACTGTCACTTTGGACGCTTGTATAGGTTAAGTAGACGTTATTCCTTGAACATAATTGAGGTTATTGATCCGATCTTTCTTCTGAAATGTAGGAACAGAACCTGGTACTTGGGCAATAGCAATATTCAAATCTATGAACTGTTTTCATTTCTGGCCTCTGGCTTTCTGATCAAAATGGAAAAACAAATAGAATCATAGAATGTGACCCACAAAGCCCTGTAAAACCCCAAAATTATAAAAACGATATGGACAAACTCAAACAACACACCTGATTATACCATTTTATAACTCCTGCATTAACAACAGCAGTGAATTTGAAAGATGATGTATAGACTGCAAATCAGCCTTTACTGACATGTTTTTATAGAGTTAAATAGAAATTAATAGATTTCAGCACTAATACAATAAAGACAGTTTTTGAAGTCACTGAATAACTCTGTATAACTAAAGGTGGGAGGTAGTGATGCCCTTGTAAACATAAAATCTACTTAATGTATTTTGCCCACTTTTTAAAAAAACTAAAAATCATGACTTCAACTAAGTCTTGGAGTTAAGAGCACAACTGCCCCTCTTCCTGGAGGATGTTTCCTGGCAAATGTGGTCAGTTCTGAGAGTTTGGTTCTATGGCATCTAACAAGAAGCTTATTAAACTTGCTTCAACCAACTCTCTGATCACATTGTATTAAGTGCATTACATACAAGCTGATATGTCATGCTGTTCAATCTCCGTCTGGTATAGAGCTTATTGGCAGCCTCTTGTGCTGCAGCAGTGATGGAACACAAGTTCACGCCACAAACCTCTGTAATTAAAAAATTCCAATCTCAACCATGTCACCTAGAGAAGCTTGATGCGTGAATCAGAGCAAAAGGCCACTCAGATTTCAGCTAACCATACAGCCGCATGGCCAGGAGGCAAGTTTAGGCATTTCTAGACCTTAACATTTCAAATTAGCTCAACAGAAAATAAAACAAATGCTGCCACAGTTACTTTTAGTTCAGTCAAGACTGAACGATATCTTACGAATTACATCAAAATGACTTATGGTAAATGGATATATGGTCAGCCGCATAGATTAGGAACATGGCCATTTTCATGGAAACAAAGGAGGGAGGATTTAGTGGAACGTAGGCCTGAGAAACTGTAAAAATGAAATGTAGCATTTCTTATGACAAATTGGACAAATACACGCAACTCCAAGGTCGCCATTGATATAGTCATGTTAGTTCAGTACATAGCGTCTTCTGAGTCACGTGGACAGTTCCAGGATAGGTGATTGAATATGTAACATGCTCAGAGAATCATATGCATAATAAATCATTAAGTTTCAATAACTGGTATTGAATCTTGAGCCATTTGTAGTAAACTACAATAATTACGATCGGAGGCTGATCAATCCAAGGTCAGTATTAGAATATAAATCTCTTCACAGCCAACATTACCGAGAATTTAAAATGATGCTCCTATTGTACTACATGACTCAAACATTTTTCCATGTTCTTCCAGATCAAGATCGGATTTCTCAGTCTAAGATTTTGCTGATAAACAGAACAGGCCAATATGACTTTACGTTATTGAAATCACAGTGGAATTATTGTCAGGGAGAAGAAATGAAAAAGCAAAACTAGCAATTAACCTCCCAAATAAATTTGAATTTTAGCATTAGATACTTTGAAGAAGCAATTCCTTCTCTCCAATTAATGGCCCCATTTCCCAAGTTACAGGTTCATGTACGATCCTCACAATGAGAATTTCATTTACCATGATTTTCTACTTCAGTAAAACAGGAAAAGCGTTCAAGTGAGACATGTAAATTAACGCCCAAAAGCAAATATTGATACCAATATAATCACAACAATGGGTTAGGGTAAGATGAAATGGAGCTCTTAACGATTAAGTCTTGAATTTTCTTCAGCCAAAGGTAAGTTCAAGTGGCTGAAATTAATGAGATCACTGTGCTCTGAGCCAAAGGACAAGAAATGGGAGAGAAATATTTATGAATTTAACCAAGGATAAATGTCACTGAAATGAATGGCATCTGAACTGCATTTTCAGGTCTCTATACGCAAGTCTGCATACATAACAGCTTTTAAGTTTAAATTTAAGCTTTCATATTGGTTTGTACTCAAAAAGGCTTATGGCATGCCAGACTACCTTTCCGTGCATAAAGACATTTATGGCTTGTATCCTATGGCTCAACTGATTTCAATAGCAGAGACAGATACAGGAAAAGCAGCTTGCAAATAAAAACATTTCAGCACACACTACATTTCATACAAATCAGACCTGAAAATCTACAACACAGCAATGACATAATCAGAACAAATGTCAGTCGAGTACTATAGCTGTGGAAAGTTCTTTTTGGGAGATCTTAATATTTAGTATTCTGCTCAGAACCACGGCTTATACATGGGAGGTACCACTGATTTTCAGGCTCTTCAGAGGGGCTTGAATGCAGGAAGGGAAGACTTGGTTCGAGTCTCAATGAATATCTTCATTTCCCATCCCTGCCTTACCTCATCACATCCAGAGATTGGAGCAACCCCAACTTTGGGGTCTATTATGCTATTGAGGTATGTGGCACGGATGCCAGCGTAAAAACATAGTTCGAAAGAGAAACAGAATAATGAAATTTAAAGGGTATAGAAAGGATTTAAACTAGAAATTCATAATGATCCAGAAATGCAGATAGGCTAGATTTTAAAGTGCTTGCTGCACAAATGGTGCACCAACATGCTGGTACACTCTTGGGAGATGGTACAACTCTTTCTAGAAAAGAACAAGATAGCTTTCCACCTGTACTGTGATTATAGACAACTGTAAGAGAGTATAGTTGCAGTAGCAAAAAGGCAGATAATGTGGTAAACTTTAAACCTGCTCAAACATTAAGTCTACACAAAGCAAACTTAAGTTTTTAAGACTCGCATGTACCAAAGAGTTAATACAATTCTATCACCATTGTACGCATTACAGCGTGTACATAGCTTTTTTTTAATCCATGATCTCTTCCCATAAACTGTATTTATGTGGGTTTCAATGTGTTACAATACAGGATTGAGTGTCTGAGACTTTGTCATAACGTTATCAGAACCCAATGTGCAATCTTTCCTATCCCGGGTGCAGTCACACCCAGCATTTTCTGCACCCTCCCCTACCCTCCAGACATAAGCTGCAATTTGATTGAGAGATTCAGGCAAAGCCGTGCAACAACTCTGCCGTTAATAATACTGTTCATCAGGCACCTAAGCAGAAAGATTTCTTCAACACCATTAATGATGATGAGCCACGGGACTTTTCAGTTAACGTCGAGTGCAGAACCTCAAGAGGAGAAATGCTGCTTGGGACGTTAATGTCCCTAAACTGATGCAGTACATGCGTCTCACAAAAATGTTCATCACCCCACCAATTATTTTAAATCTCCTTTTTCTTCCATCAGTGATGCATAAGTTTCATTGAGTAATGTCCTGAACCAAGAGTTCCATGGTTGTTTTTGAAAAGGGGTTTGGGGGTATTGTGGAGAGAGAAAGATGGGGAGGCTTAGCATCCTCCCAAAAATACTCTCATTTGTACTTGGTCAGCACTTGCACAAGCGCAGTCTTGCATCGATCTTTTTCCTTCCTTCTCCATTCACCTGTTGTCATAGGTTCATACGCAGATGTGCGGGTCTATTTGGGGGCACTGGATACGTTTGCTTTTTGAAAGGCACAGAGCTCACGCCCATAGGGTGTCGGATTGGCAGTGGAGCAGATGCCTCTCCACTCACTGTTACGTCCATCTGTTCCACACCAACATCCATCGGGTAGTCTGAAGATCCACGTTCTCTGGGTGGTTCCATGTTAGCACCCCGGCCCCAGCAGTCAGCAGATGAAAACTTCACTGGGCTGCAAAATAAAGTGGCAATAAGTGAACTATTCACAGAAAATTGTCTGCTGTCTGTCAAAAATTAATTTATTAAAGCAGAGAAAATATACTGAGGGAAACCAAACTGGGATCATCCAAAATTTTGTACAGGTTTGCATACAATACCACCCAGATTTCAGGCAATCCCTGTACAAGGTGACCTCTTGTTATAGCCAAGCACTAACCTGAAACAATGATAACCCATGTAAAAAAATTCAGTAAAAGAATGCACAAAGCTCAGACAATTTTATGCTTATGCTACTCATTCATTACATATTGTATTTATGTTGGACAAAGTAAACAGGCACTTACCCACCACGCAGGCGAATGGATAACTACGTACTTAACAACCCTTTACACTCATCAACCCAGTCTAGTCTAATATCAAACAATTCCACAAGTTTCTGTCTCTGCGACTTGTTCCACAAACAAGTTTCACAGCCTCAGATGTGTCCAAAATGATCAGGTTGAAGTTTAAATAATAATCTGACAGCTTTATGATCACTTTTACAGATTTTGTTTCCAGGATTTATTTAGAATAACATACTGAATTCACCTGATGGGACATGAACTCTCATTCTCTACCCAGGATGTGGATTATTAGCCCAGTAAGCATCCTCCAATGCGGCCTTCGAGATGCACAATAACCGAATCGCCGAGCAGAAACAGATAGCCAAGTTCCATACCCATGAAGACGGCCTCAACCGTAATCTTGAGTTCATGCCATGCTACATGTGACTACACTATACTGTTCTCTATTTGTAATTCTTCCTTACTGACCTGGTTTGACACCACCTCGATAACTTGTTTTGATCTCTCGATCTTAATTAGTTTGTACAGTTTTGAATTACTTGTTACATAGGTTTAAGAGTCACATGCGAGGGTCTAACCAATCATATTATTCCAGCCATTTGGTTTGTCTCCAGCTCCACAATATTTTTACTTTTTTGTAATTACCTCTCTGCCTCAGTTAATCAGATTGAAGGTCATCCCTTCATTGCTTTTCAGCTGTTGACACTTTACTTACACCATGTGACATTTTTGATCACCTGCAGAGACTTATTATTCTGCCTGTCAACACTCCACTCACAACATTTGTATGATCTTTTGATTCCTCTGCCTATAAATTCCGTGCCCGTGGTCTTCTCTTCACTTCACCTGACAAACGAACAGCGCTCCGAAAGACTGTGATTTCAAATAAACCTATTGGACTTTAACCTGGTGTTGTGACTTCTGACCTTGTCCACCCCAGAACAATACCAGCACCTCCACATCACAGCCATATCTATGACACTACTATTTATACTGAAATATTACAAAAAATTCAGTATATGATTCTACACCCAATCCACAGTCAATTCAAATTTCTCTCAAAGATCAACATCGCATAACTCAGCTACTCACAGCAACACCACACTTCCGGCCAGAAAGATTATAATTGGTTAATTCCTCCATTTATCATACCTAGGATACACTGTATGCACGTACTGTGTATCTTGATGTTCCCCACTAAGTATAATATGCCAGAGAAATAATCAATTTGCATTTGCAAGTTTCATGGAGTCATTTCTGAATTTCTATCAGGAGTTCTGAGAGCTGCAGTTTCTGGCTGTAGAAAATGGCACACCACTTCCCATTTACTGGAGCACGCAGTTGAGACAAACTGCTTACTGAGTAACTAGACTTTGTTTGTTGCAAAACACACAAATGCAGGTCTCACAACAGGTCACAATCTGACTCAAACTCTCACGGCTAACATAATGGTGTCAACAGAAATTCTCGTTTTCCTTTTGACGGTCAGGAGCTATTGTGGCCAATACAGTTTAGGCAGCAGTGCTTTGCTGTAATCAGCGAACTGGAGACCAAACATGGGACCTTCTCAGTCTCCAGGCCTCAGTGCTCTTCTGATGCTTTTGTGCCATTTACAATTTTAATCTGCAACACTTCTCACATTGCTTTATCAATATTCTGTTGTAGGCAACATTGCTTCATACTTAATTCTCACAGAAGAAGAAAGACTGCTCAGAATTTGCTGGATTATTTAACCCAGGATTACAATGCAAGTGACAAAGTTGCTTATGATTTATTCAGTCGGGGCAGCCATTGCACAATGAATACATACATTTCTCTGACTTGCATCCTTTGTAGTAATATTTTTGCAATGAAGACCCAGAGAAGATTAAAAACCTTTCCTCAGAGTGACACCAAAACTACATGTATTGATTTTCTTGTTTTACAAAATAAACTATTTAAATTCATTTTGCCCTGACTGTTAAAAAATAGAATGGGCCCCTGCCAGCTGTGTAATATGATACATCTCCACTCAGGAAGCAATAATTTATTGTAAACGTCAGCTATGCTTGTAAAAATTTGATTACTTATAGTCGTCCATCAGGATAATCTTTGCATGGTTCCACTCCCTTTGTGGAAAGGGCCATGGGATTAAGGATAAGTCTAAAGCATCATAGTATTGTTTCAATTACATAATTTTGAAGTGACTGACAAAAGACCGGAGACAGCGCAAGAGCAATCTTTTATATGTGGTAAAAACTTGGGATGCACTGTTGGAAAGATTGGTCGAGACTGATTCAGTGGGAGCTTTCAAAGCAAAGCTGGCCAAATAGTTGAGGGAGAAAAAAAAAAAAAGAGGGAGATGGAGCAAGAGCTGACGCAAACTCCACAGGCTGAATGGCTTCCTGTGTTATAATTTATTTAATCCCATTTAGCAAGAGTCTACATAAATTCAGTGAATCCAATCTATATAACTGAAATCCTACCTGTAATATAAAGTCTTAAATATCACACTACCTAGTACATAAAGGCATAAAATTACTCTTGAATAGCACCTGAGGATTTTCAGGTTCTGAAACAGACCTTCAAGAATTTTTTTTTTCAAATTCTAGACCCACTTCTAATCTTTGTTTCTACACATAAACAAGATGCATCTAAATACATATCGTCAAGCACTTTACCAGGGTAAGAAATACCAAAGGAAAACAAGATTCATAATACAAAAGCAAAGTGCTGAGTGTCAAGGGAGTAGATTCTGCTTGCTGCGATGCAATAAATGATGCACTAGTTAATGACTGAAAGTTAACTGCTGAACTTTGTTCACAAATTCCTCTATCAAAATAAAGAAGTTGGCTTCGCCTATCTAGTACTTCAGCACATACATCAAATTCTTTTCAGCCCTCCAACACTTTGCTTCACATCTTTTATCAATGCATTTTCTAATATGCTTGTTGTCAATAAATGTCTCAATCATAAGGGCACCAATTCACATGGTATTCCCATCCTGTTCAGTAGTCCTTATTCTTGCCCTTCTCTCTTATTCTGGACCACTACCAAAAGATCTGCTCTTTCTAGGACTAGGGTTCCTTCTGCAAGTCTGGATTTTCTTTCTCCCCAAGGGCCATCTTCACTTCTACAACAATTCTTTTTCTCACATTCCACATCTTCACCCCATGTTGTCAATCCATGGACCTTATCTCTTGCTCTTTACGTAGTACATTTAGCCAATGCTTGCAGATGCCTTCTGGGATTTCACTGTTGTTCTTGTAATGGTGGCATTCTTCCATTCATCGGCCCTTTCTGGCATGCATGTTACATTGATGTAGAACAAGGATGTCCAACCAATGTTCCACTTTGTTCAGATCCAGTCAGCTCTTAATATGCCATAATCTGGTCTTTATAATTATCCAACGTCATTCAACATTTCACTTAATTTGTTCAGCTTTTGTAAGTGTGCAATCACTGCCAATTAATGTGGAGGAATGTACCCCATTTGGTTCTAAACTAAGATTATTGATTTCCACCACTGTGTATCACTTTCCCCAAACTTCCAAATCTTTTTCCATCCTATTTCTTACACATCATGTCCCTTAGATTAAAATTCATTTCTGATAGTCTTATATTATGCCACAAGACTTGCCTAATTTCTTCTGAAAGTTCAGCCCTAACGTACATCTCTTCTCCCTGGTGCAGGGCATTCAAGTGCTCGGAAAGTTAATTATAAATCCTTCCAAAGTTAGGGGAAATCACTCATTGCCAAAGGATATTTTGGAATTCTCCTAAAAACCAATTGCTATGGAGAAAGGCCCCAACCCATTTTCAGTCAGTTATTCAGCTGGACTTCCCATGTCAGAGCAAATAATAATTTACAATATAGTTAGACCAGTAGGATATTATAAAACATCTCACCTATTATCAGTGATTTCATTCACACACTACATTACTGAAGGGATTTTCTACTGTGTTCATTATGATAATGTCCATTTTTTTCACTAATATATCAATAAGTTCCCCATAACTATCAGTTAAAACTTGAGCCAGTACTCCCAGTCCAATCCCTATTCATTTCTCAATTATCCTGTATGCTATTAATCTCTTCTCTTCACTCGAAATTATTGTAGACAGATTAAATCTAGTAGCCATGTCTATAAACTGCAAGATTATTTCCTTTTCTTATCCCATATCCTCAAGTCCATTTCTCCATTGGAGGCTTTTGTTAATTGGAGAAACTGTGCCCTTTATTTCCTAAATATACAGATATCACATATTGCTCATCTCTTTCATTAACTCCCACTGTCCCTTACTTATGGGGGGAGGCAATGGCCTAAAGGTATTACTGCTGGATTGTTAATCCAGAGATGCAGGGTATGTTCTGGGAACCAAGGCTCCAAACCCACCACGGCAGATGGTGGAACGGAATTCAATAATACAAAAAAAAAAATCTGTAATTAAGAGTTAATGTTGACCATGAATCCATTGTCAATTGTCAGGAGAAACCTATCTGGTTCACTAATGTCCTTCAGGGAAGGAAAGCTGCCATCCTTACCTGGTCTGGCCTACATGTGATGCCAGACTTGATGTGGTTGACTCTTACTTACCCTATGGGCAATTATGGACAGACAGTAAATGCAGGTCTAGCCTGTGATGCCCTCATCCCGTGAATGAGTAAAGAAAAACTCTTTCATCCTTTAAGAATTTTAGCTTGTGAGAAGACAGATAGGCAAACTGCAAATTTTAATTAGCCTTAATAATTAATCTTCTCTTTTAAATTTCTGACGCAAATAACATCTGATCAATACTTTCCTTAGAGAAGTTGGGTTTGTTGAAGGAATAGTATAACGTCTGGATTGTATTAACTACAAATCCAGAGACTTTCCAAAGAAAGATGCAACCATTCAAGTCCGCAACAAAAACACTGATTACTGGACTAAGCATCACGTTAGTACAATTCACTCAGTCAGATCAGTATCACCATCTTCTTTCGGGCCTCCCATATCATGTACAACTTCAAAAACTTCACACCATTTCTGAAAATTCACTGCATAAATGATTTTCCAAGTTGTATCTAAAACACATATTTGACCATATAGTAGGATATTCCAAGGCTGATCCTCTCCAATTCCTGATGTTGGTTTTAATTGCCAGGGTATCACTCCTTTTAATTATAATTTGCCTTTCATGCTGACATTTTCAGACTACATCCAAGTGATCGCCCCTTACCACTATCATTGAAATCCGTTATTACAGCCATGTTACTGCTGAATGCCCCATTTGAGACATGAAGGCCACTGACAACTAATGTATTCTGAGGAAGATTTTGTTTTTGTTGAAAGGCTTCTGATGTCTGTTCCAAAAGTACATGCCGTTCTGAAAAACCAACTTCAGTTAACAGGAGTCCAAGCATGTTTAATACCTAAACAAAGTCTGATAATGCCTCGCATGCATTAATAGGTCACCTTTCGTATAACTTGCATCAATAAATTTTACTAGAATTTCCAAAGCTTCTCAGTGTCTAATTCTTGAACCTTTACGTTATGCTTCGTCTAATTAGGTAGGAACAATACCAATACCAAACAGTACCAATGCCTTACTCTTTTCCTTGGCAAACATAAATAATGTCCATATATCCACTTAACTGACATTTAGTTTCAGTTATTTTTCTCTAAAGTAACTCCAATTACAAATTTTGGTGTGAAAAGAACTCCATTTCCAATCTTCACCTTGAGGCAACCATCATAAGCTAGCAATATCAACTTAGATCTCAGCCAGACAGAAGAGACACAGAAAATCAAGAAACCTTACTTTGCAATTCAAGTAATTAACTGCTCAGTCTTCCAGCTCCATCCATACACCAGTTCTACTTGCTCCCTCTTTACAACTGATCAATTAATTCCAAATGCCTGCTGAGTAATTTTTCTTTTCATTCATTAACGGGATGAGGGCATTGCTGGTTAGGCAGTATTTATTGCTCATCCCCAATTGCCCAGAGAGCAGTTCAGAATCAACCACTTTGCTGTGGGTCTAGAGTCACATATAGGCCAGACTGGTAAGGATGGCAGTTTCCTTACTAAAGGACATTAGTGAACAATCAGAAAATCATTAGATTCTTAATTCCGGATTTTTTTTTATTGAATTCAATTTCTACCATCTGCTGTGGCAGGATTTGAACCTGGGTCCCCAGAACATTTTGTGGGTCTCTGGATTAACAGTCCAATAATGATACCACTAGGCCATCGCCTCACCTTATGCTATATTAACACGGCACTCCGACAATAAAGAGATCTTGCATTTCATCACAAGTATGGCCTAAACTAGTTTCAATGCAGTCAATGAAAATGCAATACAAACAAAAATAAATTCAAATCTAGTATGCTAAAAATCTACAGCAAGTGATTTTGTATCTGAATTTGAACAAGAGCTTCAAGATCAGTTTGGACTCTTCAGGAGGGCAGAGTCAGAAAATATCAATATATAATAGACGGGCTAGGGAAAAGAACTTTTATTTATTCATATATTCAAGGAAGGAATTTACCCATTTTTAAATATTTTACACATTCTTGATTTCCAGCATTCCGTAGCATATCATTTTACAGGAGACAGAACTTATGACTAATATGAAGGAATTGTTCTTTAGATGGTATCTAAGTGTTTTGTCAGCAATATTAAACATAGTAAGGAACATCTGATTACCTGACTGGAGTCCTAGGGCTGCCAATAAATCTGCGAGGTGAACGGATTTTTGGCTCAAATGAGAATTTTTCTTTGACGCTTTCCAGTACTGATGGAGCCACATATGTGAATCCCTGAAAATGGAGAAGACACGGTCATACAGTTTCACTCATTCTCTCACAAAAAGGCAGAGTCTTGTTGGACTGCAATTCCACAAGCAGCTCCAGTGCCCATGATATCTCTCCCATGTAGGTATTCTTCATGTGCACCAAGGTAGCAATATGATAAGCTTGGCAACCACAACAGCACCTGATCTGGACCTCGCCGAAAAATTAATCACGTGCACTTTTCTCAGAAGTAATCAGATATTCTTAGAAGAACTCTGGTTCATCTTTTGCCCCATTTGTCTTTCATTCCCCTCTACTGTGGCAAATGCCTAGGAAAATATCCCAAAAGATACTGTAGATTTTTAAAAATTTGTTCATGGGATATAAGTGTCATTTATTGCATATCCCTAGTTGCCCACAGGGCAGTTATGAGGAAACCACATTGCTGTGGACCTGGAATCACATATAGACCAGACCAAGTATGGATGGCATACAGAGACATTACAACCCATGTGGCCTTTCACATAAATCATAGCAGTTCCAGGGATCCCACTGACTAGCTTTTTATTGAAGATTTTTGTTGATAGCACAAGACACTATTTGCTATGGTGGATTTGAACCCATGTCCCCAGAACATTAGTCTGAAGTTCCGGATTACTATCCCAGTGACATTATCACTGGTTCCTTCTGTATTTCATTCCTCTGCTCTCCCTCTCTCATTCTTTGAAAACTTATTTAGCCCTATGAATAACAGGGTTGTTACTGTAGAGGATTTTAACTTTCCAAACACAGACTGGGACTACCAGTGTTAAGGGTTTGGACAGGCAAATTTGTTAAGTGGATAACAAAAATTTTCTGATTCAATACACAACAACAGTTGTTGGGAAATAAGGTAGGCCAAATGACTAAGATGTCAGTGGGGGAGCACTTTGGGCCAGTGACCATCATTCTATTAGTTTTAAAATAGTGATGGAAAGAGATAGACGGGATCTAAAAATTAAAGTTCAAGTTGGAGGAAGGTCAATCTTGACAGTATTAGGTAAGAACTTTGAAAAGTTGATTGGGGTGAATGCTCACAGGTAAAGGGAAGGCTGGAAAATGGGAAGCCTTCAAAAAAAAAAACAAAACAAAAAAAGAGACGAGTCCAGAAACAGTAGGTTCCTGTTAGGGTGAACGGCAAGGCTGGTAGGTGTAGGGAATGCTGGATGACTAGAGAAATTGAAGGTTTGGCCAAGAATAATAAGGAAGTATAGGTCAGGTACAGACAGCAGGAATCGAACGATTCCCTAGAAGAGTATTAAAAGCATTAGGAGTATACTTGAGGGGGAAATCAGGAAGGGGGAAAAAGAAAGGACACACAATAGTTTTGGCAAATAGAGTTATGGAGAATCCAAAGAGATTCTACTAACACATTAAGGATAAAACGGTAAATAGGGCGACGTAAAGATCAGCAAGGCCACCTGTGTGTGGAACCATGAGAGATGGAGGAAGATACTAAAGGAGTATTGTGCATCAGCGTTTACTGTGGAGAAGGATACAGAAGATAGAGAACTTGGAAAATAAATAGCGACATCTTGAAGAATGTCCATTTTACAGAGGTGGTGGTACTGGACATCTTAAAACGCATAAAGGTGGATAAATCCCTGGTACCTGGACAGGTGTACCCTAAAACTCTGAGGGAAGCTAGGAAGAGATTACTGGGCCCCTTGCTGACATACTTGTATCATCGATAGCCAAAGGCAAGGTGCCAGAAGACTGGAGATCAGCTAACATGGTACCACTATTTAAGAAAGGCGGTAAGGAAAAGCCGGGAAACCATAGACCGGTGAGCCTGACACTGGTCGTGGGCAAGTTGTTGGACGGAATCCTGAGGGACAGGATTTACACATATTTGGAAAGGCAAGGAATGATTAGGGATAGTCAACATGGCTTTGGGCATGGGAAATACTGTCTCACCAACATGATTGAGTTTTTTGAAGAAGTAACAAAGATCAGGGCACAGTTGTGGACACGATTCTTTGGACTTCAGTAAGCTTTTGACAAGATTCCTCATGGTAGATTGGTTAGCAAGGTTGGATCACACGGAATGGAAAGGGAACTAGCTATTTGGATACAGAACTGGCTTGAAGGTAGAAGACAGAGGGTGGGGGTGGTGGTGGAGGGTTGCTTTTCAGACTGGAGGCCTGTGACCAGCAGTGTGCCACAACGATCGATGCTGGGTCCACTGCTTTTCATTATTTATATAAATGATTTGGATGTGAACGTAGGAGGTTTGGTTAGCAAGTTTGTAGAGGACATCAAAATTGGGAGGTTTAGTAGACAGCAAAGGCGGCTACCTCAGAGTAGCCGACAAAATCTTGATCAAATGGGCCAGTGGGCTGAGGAGTGCCAGATGGAGTTTAATTTAGATAAATCTGAGGTGCTGCATTCTGGAAAGGCAAATCAGGGCAGGACTTATACACTTAATGGCAAGGTCCTAGGGAATGCTGCTGAACAAAGAGACCTTAGAGTATAGGTTCATAGGTCCTTGAAAGTGGAATCACAGGTAGACAGAAGGCGACGCTTGGGTATGCTTAGATATAAATTGTCCCATTGGGAACACCCAGCATGGATTCATGAAGGGTAGGTCATGTTTAACAAATTTGGTGGAATTCTTTGAGGACATTACTTGCATGGTGAACAGTGGGGAACCTGTGGATGTGGTGTATCTGGATTTCCAGAAGGTGTTTGACAAGGTGCCACACCAAAGGTTGCTACATAAGATAAAGTTGCACGGTATTACAGGTAATGTATTGGCATGGATAAAGGATTGTTTGATGAAGAGAAAGCAAAGAGTAGGGGCAAATGGGTGTTTTCTGGTTGGTGGTCAGTGGCTAGTGGTGTGCCTCAGGGATCAGTGTTGGGACCTCAATTGTTTACAATTTACATAGATGATTTGGAGTTGGGGACGAAGTGTGGTGTGTCAAAGTTTGCAGATGACATTAAAGGTGAGTGGTCGAGCAAAGTGTGCCGAAGACACTGAAAGTCTACAGAGGAATACAGATAGTCTAAGTGAGCGGGCAAAGGTCTAGCAGATAGAGTACAATGTTGATAAGTGTGAGGTCATCCATTTTGGTAAGAATAACAGCAAAATGGACTATGTTTTAAATGGTAAAAAATTGCAGCACACTGCTGTGCAGGGGGACTTGGGTGTCCTTGTGCATGAATTGCTGAAGGTGAGACTACAGGTACAGCGGGTGATTAAAAAGACAAATGGAATTTTGTCTGCCATTGCTCCAGGGATGGAGTTTAAAAACAGGGAGGCTATGCTGCAGCTGTAGAGGGTCCTGGTGAGGCCACACCTGGAGCACTGTGTGCAGTTTTGGTCTCCTTACTTGAGAAGGGATATACTAGCACTGGAGGGGGAGCAGAGGAGATTCACTCGGTTGATTCCAGAATTGAGAGGGTTGGATTATGAGGAGAGACTGAGTAGACTGGGCTTTTACTCATTGGAATTCAGAAGAATGAGGGGAGATCTTATAGAAACATATATGATTATGAAGGGAATAGATAAGGTGGAGGCAGGGAGGTTGTTTCCGCTAGCAGGTGAAACTAGGACTGGGGGCATAGCCTCAAAATAAAGGGAAGCAGATGTAGGACTGAGGTCAGGAGGAATTTCTTCATCCAAAGGGTTGTGAATCTGTGGAATTCCCTGCCCAGTGAAGTGGTTGAAGCTACCTCGCTGAATGCTTTTAAGGCGAGGCTAGATAAATTTTTGAACAGTAAAAGGAATTAAGGGTTATGGTGAGTGGGCGGGTAAGTGGAGCTGAGTCTCAAAGATCAGCCATGAGCTTATTAAATGGCATGGCAGGCTTGAGGGGTCAGATGGCCTACTCCTGCTCCTAGTTCTTATGTTCTGATCTCCTTGCTATAGGAAGGATGTTGTGAAACTTGAAAGGGTTCAGAAAAGGATGTTGCCAAGGTTGGAGGGTTTAAGCTATAGGGAGAGGTTGAATAGGGTGGGGCTATTTTCCACAAAGCATCAGAGGCTGAGGGGTAACCTTACAGAGGTTTATAAAATTATGAGGAGCATGGATAGGGTAAATAGACATGGTCTTTTCCCTGGAATGGAGGGAGTCCAAAAGTAGAGGGCCAAGTTTTAAGGCGAGAAGGGAGAGATTTAAAAGGGATGTAAGGGGCAACTTTTTTATGCAGAGGGTGGTGTGTATGGAATAAGTTGCCAGAGGAAGTGGCAGAGACTGGTACAATTACAACATTTAAAAGGCATCTGGGTGGATAAAATGAACAGGAAGGGATTAGAGGGATATGGGCCAAATGCTGGCAATCGGGACTACATTTATTCAGGATATCTGATCTGCATGGATGAGTTAGATCGAAGGGTCTATTTCTGTGTTACATATCTTTATGACTCTTATAATTATAAAACTTGAAACTGGATCAGTGATCAATATTAGCCAGGACACCAAGAAAAACTCTCCAGTTCTTCAAGAAATATCTTGGAAGTTTTTACGTCTAAGATAACAAAATGAAGCTTCAATTTGATGCTCTGTCTGAAAGGCAGCAATCCAGGTCTTGTGACCTTCCCTCAGCACTGATCTGATATTTCACTCTGGATTATGCGCTCAATCTCTGAAGTTTCTGACACAGTGCAAGTGTGCTAACTCTAAATCAAGTCTAAAAACTCATGCAGTTCATCATCATTTACCACATAAATTTATGATTGAAAATTTTCAAAGGAACTGGAGCCTCCTGGACCTGAAACCGATGGAAATGTTGAAAAGTCCTCTAGCATGCCTGACTTGAAGTATACAAGTAGTAAGGCATATACTAAGAACTTTGGTATAATTAGATCAGTAACAAATTTAAAACTAGTGAAAAATAAAATTTAAAACAAAGTGGATACATTCAATTGCAAACAATTTTAAACAATCATGGTAGACTTACAGGACAAAACTGCTCACTCTTTAAGAACAATTGGCAAAACAGTAAATGTGTCACCTTGCCAGCAGCAGATGCTCAAGACCAATACTTAGTACAACACTGGAACAGAGGAGGGAGTGTTTTATAAAATGTTTAACTTACTCCTGCTATACCACTCCTGGTGCTAACAAGATCTTACATTCAGACTGCAATGCAGCAATGGATCATGGCATATGCCTGCATTTTATACTTCTTGTACTTCTTCACATGCCTTCTCAGGATATTTTCTCTGTTCCTTGCTCATTCATGTTTATGTAGCTTTTCCTTAAGTACATCTCTACAAGCTTCCTCAACTACTTCCTTTCTCTATTGCCAACACTTCAAACTTCTCATTAACTTGACAAAAAACACACTAATTACCTCAAACAGCAGAGGCATATGGTATATCCAAATAGCTTACCAGGAAGACCTGATTGGCACTTTCGCTGAGGGTTGAGTCATCAGGGCTGTCAACAGGTGTTTGTCGTGTGAACTTTGAATCAAACTGGCTAACATCATCATCTGATTGCTAAAAAGAGGAAAAAAAGTCATGATTCATTCAGAATCAGGTTACTAATCCTTAGGATCTTCTCGTCTTTTGTTTTCCATTCATCTTTCTGGAAAACTCAGCAAAACTCAGAACAAAAGGAGTACTTTGTTTACATAGAGCCTGAATTAACATCAGGCAGAACAATTATCTTGGTGCATAAAAGATCAGCAATATTGAAACACTACATTGGGACCTGCAAATAAAAAGTTAATGCCATTTACATGTAAGTTCAATTTACTGCAACTTTTTACATCTACAGCTGCTTCTTATGGGGGTACAGTATGACAAAGTGAAATGAAACATGCCCAACCTGCACTAGTGTGATAAGAGGGAGAAAAAAAAATCCCTTAACACTTCTACATTCTTTCCTCAATGTTATTCAGTGAACAGTTTCATAGATGGGATGGTATCTGTTTCACTTATTAGTCTGTACGCAGTTAATTCATTTCAGCTTCTGTAGTAGTTGAATAACTAAATAGATCGAAGTACAATTTACAAAATCCTCAAACCTTAGTACTATATTTACTTCTATCTGATGTGTGCATGTATTTTGTGTTTTTTTAAAAAAAGGGCAAGAACAAAGATAACATTTAACAGCTAACACTCAGACTAAAGGAAGTCATGGATGAGTCAAAGACAACAACATACAGAACTACTGATCTTGCACGTTCAAATTCTCAGTGCTTAGCACTGCAGCCTCTGTGCCAGGGACCCGGGTTCGATTCAGCATTATTCAACTGTGTGGAGTCTGCACATTCACCCCGTGTCTGCATGGGTTTCCTTTGGAGGTTTCAGCTTCGGCCCACAGTCCAAACTTGTACAGGTTAGGTGGGTTGGCCATGCTAACTTGTCCTGTGGTGTCTAGGGATGTGTAGGCTGGGGGGGTTAGCCATGGTCAATGTGAGGTTATGGGGATGGAGTGGGATGTTCTTCAGGGGGTCAGTGTAGACTTAATGGGCTCTTTTGGCATCATGGGGATGATACGATTACAATTCTAGGACTTTAACTTTTGTAACAATTTCTACAGTTTTCAAGTTAAAAAGTGTGTTCTAAAATTGTTTGGACTCCAACTTAACATTTGGTATTTTTATTTATTCTTAAGATGTGGTAAATATTGACAAAGTTCAATTTATTGTCTAACCCTAATTTCAAGGGACTAATGATTTGCCAGGACAGTTCAGATAACATTTAAGTACAACCCTTGCAGTGCAAACTAAGTCACGTTTTTGCCAGATAATGTAGGGCATCAGCAAACTAGCTATGTTTTACAACAATTCGGCAAACTTTCATTTCTGGTGTCAAATTACCAGATTTATGGAATCCAATTGCGTAACCTGCCAGTGTGGAACTTGAACTCAAAACATCTTGCTGTTAGGCTAGTCTCATTTCCATGCTCAAATGCTTAAAAGTGGTGTGAATTTGATTTCACTAATAAGACAGTTCCTTTGGCTTTGAAATATGGCTCTTGTGGAAGACTGCTCAATCCACAGGATCTCCAACATTGGACACTTCTACTGAATAACACAGGACCTTAAAAATATCAAAGCAACCCCTCAAATTATTCAGGTATATGTAGGTGTTAGCGCTGCCAATGAGGCAAAGCTGTCATGTAAGTTTCTGAATTCAAGCCCTATTTTAAGGGCACAAGTATATAATATGTACACATAGGCCACCGCAGAACTCTTTCAGACGAGACATTAAACCATGGCCCAGTCTGCCTTTCCGGTGAAAGATACCATGGCACAATTTTAAAGTGAAACAGGAAGCTTCTTTTAGGTGTCCGGGGCAACACCCATTGTAAATCAATATCAGTAAAATAGATTATCTGCTCTTTATCCTAACGCTATTTCTGGAATCCTATTGTGCAACATTGACAACTGTATCTACATAACTGTAGTGACTACACTAAGTGTCTAAGATCATCGCAGTGCAAGGTCCTTTGGGGTTTTACAAGGGCACAAAATGTGCTATACAAAAACAATGGCTCTCTGTGGAAGTATACACTTCCATCATTCCGATGAGATTTTAAACTGAGGCCTTAGCTGCCTCCTTACCTTGACAGAAAAAAAAAGTTTCCCATTGTTTAGGCTAATATTTATTGTTTAACCTTCAGTGAAACAGAATATCTTGTCATTTATTACATCATTGTTTGCGATTCTGTGTGCATATTTTTCTGCCACACTTCAAAAGTATTTCAGTGGCTCTGAAATGTTTTAGGACATGCCAAGGTCAGTAAACGCCCATACCACTGCAAATAATTGAACATAGCTCAAAGGAGCACAATATATGTTTTTATTAACTTATTTCTCCCTCAGATGAAAAAAAAGAGATTTCACTTGGCAAACTCCCCAAGAAACCTGCACGCGGGTGGCTTATACAGACTTGGAATATCTCAAGTATGATGCAACATCTCTGTTAAAGGTGGTTAATCTCAGCTCCAGTGGCAACACAGGCATTACAATTTGCCTCAGCACCCTGGTTTAGGGAAGAGGAAAAGATGATTTTCTCCCCCCCCCATAAATATTAGCATCCCTTGCTCAAAGTAAGCTTGTGAGAATATGGACATCTCAACTGTGACGCCCCCACAATGTCAAATGTAACTGACATTCACTGGATAGGGTCACACAAGACAAATGATGGAACACGGAACCAGAAAATGTTCGGGACACCAGAAGTCAAGGTCAAAATACAAATAAGGAAGAAAGGAGATAGAGTACGATTACAAATTACCAGAAATGGCTTGAAAGGTGGCTCAACTCTCCGAGCAAGTAGATCCTCCCAGTTTGTGTGTCTGAAGAAAGGATGAGCCTGCATTAGAATGAATTGAGTTATTAATATAACTAGAATTTTAAATCTAAAATCTCATAAAATCAGCACATGTAACACTGAATTTGCACTCAAAGATGGATTCCTGGGATAGAAAGTATCAATTAACTGTTAGCTCCCTTGCCACTTCCAGGGACTCGTTTTACACAAATTGGGTATTTACTTGTCTACTTAAGAGTGGAAAACCCTTGAAGTAATTAATTGGCTGTGAATTACTTCAGGACATCCTCAGAAACAACATTTGGCTTATATAAATTCACGTTGATATTATCTAGATAAAGACCATTAAATTATCTTTCAGAATCTGAAAATTCAGGTATTTACTACAGAACAAAAGAATTACTAAAAGTAACAAAAAACTCATTGTTTAAATGAAACTAATCACTGAAAAATTCAGAGAATATGAATACTATCACTATCTTACAGTGAATCATGTTACAGCTATTAACAGGACATTGAATACCATTTATTTTTCAAACCAAAATTAACTCCAATTTCCTTCAACACCTTTTCATTTTATACCCCCAAATCAATGTACTTATCAAAAAAAATTGGAAAATTAATCACCGGCTCAGAGTACTACTTCAAAGATTTGAGTAAGGCATGAGATTTTTTTTTTAGGCCTTCCACTTACTTCTGACAAGGGTCTTACCTTCAAATCTTCTCCAACCATCCCAAAGTCAGACTCCCTATTCACACAGCATCGCTAGCATCTTACACGTTGTCACCTCAGGTCATAACTCACTGGTTCTGGTATTCCTAAACAATGTAGTCTTACATCTAAAACTCTTCCCAACTTGGCTATCCCAAGAAGTTTAACAAAATGGTAGGAATACCTCAGTTAGCAAGATGTTTGCACGCCTTTAGCCAGTATACAGCATTTCCATTTAACGGGCGCTGGGCATCTAGGTTGTTCTAAACTAAACCTGGTTCCCAAGAGAATCACACCAAATGACCTACTCGTCCTTATCCAATTCTACTGGCTGTATGTTTTCATCACCTAGGCGGGTTGGTCACAATCATTTACTGTAGGTATGGTGCTTTACCAGAAACCTTACAAACATAAAGGGACCACCATACTCAATGTTTGATCATTTACGTACAAATATATACTTAAGTTGTTGTGAAGAACATTTAGAAACTGGAGCCATATGGCGTCAGTGAGGTTACAATTAGTTGTTCCTTGGGGCAAGGTACAAGTCATGGCCCCCAAATAGCCACATTAAGGATTACGTATTTTAGCTTTATCTCCAAAGGAAACGTGCACCCAAGACCTAGTGGCTTCTTTACAAAGAAAACAATAACAAATTTACTGGATTTTTAGCCCATGACATTGCTCTAATTCATTAACAGCAAATTACAAAAGTACTGCTCTAGAAGATTTAAACTGTCTCCATTCTAGACTGCAGTTTATTGCCTGGGTTAGCCCAAAAGAGGGAATACATTAATAAATGTGAAACACTAGGTTTTATTTCCAGTTTGAACTGAGAACAAGCACTATAACGAGCATCTGTGGCCATGATGTAGAGGAAGATAAGAGAAAAATCAGCTCAGCTTCTAACTCTGGACAGCAACGAACTTGAAAGATTAATCTCAACCTCATGCATCTTCCCCAAACGAACTAGTGTGTCACCCCTAAACAACTACCCACTAGCTCTATTGTCTGTATTTTCTCCAAGACATTCAACACCTTGCTTTTCAAAGGTTCATCTAACTCCCTTTTAAGAGCCGATATGGATTCGACTTGCAGTAGGGCATTCCAGGTGTCAAAAATGCTTAAACAATTCTCTTGATCTCTGCTCATTTTATAAGGATCCTACATTTATGTCCTTTAGTTACTAACTCAACTACAAAAATAATTTTTCCCCTGATTGATTTTATCAATTTTTAATAGCACTATTGAACAACCATAAACACTACCTTTCTCAAGCAGCAATTCTTCATATATGAACTTGTGAATGTTGTCAGCTAATCATCCTTTGATGATCTAAGATTCTCCCATTTCTATCACGTGTAACTGAACAGCAATCACAAGTGGATTCAATTTTTCTCATGCACAGCCACCAACATCATCCCATTTGCATTTAACATTTCAGAAAAATTGGGGAGCTTTTGTCTGATGGCTTAATTTTGTCAAGTAATACAGGAATAGCATCTAAGATTAAAATTAAAGTTATAACAACCGTTAACAATGAGCCCTTCTTCTTTCTTCCTCAATAGACTTTTCCTAGGCACAATGCGAGAATGTTTGTTTTAGCAATTAATCCTCCTCAGAGAAATTAGCTGGATATGGACTCTATTCCAAACATGGGCAAAAATCCAATTCATAGATGAAACTGATTTTCATGCTAAATTCAAGATTTGTTCAGAATATTAAGAAATGGCCTTTGCATCAATCTTAGTGGCAGTAATTTTTAACCAAAAATAAGATTATGAAACATTAGTATTAAGGATGGCATTATCTGCCAATAACTCATCTGTCCCTGACTAGTGAAGCTTGTTAATTAGTTAAGTCAGTTTTTGTCTTAGGTCAAGCCATATTTGGAAAACTAAGGATTGCCAGAATACAAGAATCTAGAAATTAAACCTTAATTTTCTGGTGCTGACTCATATGAAGGTCTCTGCTGCAAACACACCTGGACATCTGCTGCATCCCCAACTCCAGCTCCAAGGCGTGAAGCAGCATTCCTTTTTAGCAGCTAAAAGCAAAACAAATGACAAAAGCACAGACTTCAACAATGAGTTTTACCTTATTTGAAAGCTAGCAATGAATTTCAGAAAACGTCCGAAGAAATAAGCAATTTTCATTAAATAAGTGCGCAGTCTCCCTACATCCAAATTCGATATTCAGACTGTGACCAATCATGTCAGAATTTCTGACACTGTGCAGAACCTGGTGCTTCAACAGTAGCTGTAAACAAAACATGCCCCACAGTACTAGATCTTAACTGATAGTCTTAATGGAATAATGTGTCCCAGACTTCCCAGTTCATGCTCCTACATTGATATCACTTACAAAGGTTTAATTTGTCAAGGTGCCATATCAGACTCTCTCAATCTTGAAAGTTCTTTTCAATACATCGATTTCAATTCTATCCTCAGGTCACATCTTTAAAGATCGTAATTAACATAAAAAAAGCTGAAGTGGCCTTTGAGATGACAGCAGATCAGCTTCTGGAATAGCAGCTTTCACGTGAATCACATCAGATTGAACGGCGGTTTAAAGGTGATAAATGAAGAAAATGTACTCAAAAGCCCTGGTGACTCATAGAACAATGGAACTAAGATGGACAAGTGGATATGATTCAACTAAATAGCAGAATAAACTTGCAGGGCTGAATGAATGCAAGAATGTGAAAGTGACAACCAAGGAAGGCAAATGGTTCACAGCTTTAAGACCCTAGTATTACTCAACAAGCACACTAACATCAAAATGATACTAGTTTTAAAAATACGGTGAATTGAAACATAGGATTGGTATGGTAGTTGAAACATGTAGCTTTTGACTTGCATTAACTGGATACATCGGTGCTCAAATTCAGGAAACATGGAGGTTCTAATATGACTCCATAAGTTGACAACTAGCTTCTGCAAAAGTTACCTGATTTGGCTCACTCTTCCATCTTATGTTACACAGTACAGGACTGGAGTAAACAACTTTAACAAATCAAAGCAGTCGTAAAGGATGAATCTCCAATCACTTTAACTTTGCTAACTTTTTCTGCCAACAATCTAACATCAAACTATCTTAAAGCAGGAAGACAATTGGACAGATACCTTTTTAAGAAGATCTCTGGCTTCCTGTGTGAGGTAGGGTGGCAAATTGAGTTTACACTTCAAGATCTTGTCAATTGTCTTCTTCCTGTTCTCTCCAGTGAATGGTGGCTAGGTAAAAATCGAAGAAACACACCAACTCAAAAAATTTAAGAAGTTTTGTTTTAAAATTTAGTTAAGAAGTGATCAAGAATTTCCAATCAATAATTAACAACTGATAAGATAAAAGTTTGAAATATCAAGGCAAATATTATTCAGTTGTATATTATTGCCTCTCATGTTGTCAAAGTTACTGGTTTATGATCCCCATTATATTTCATCATCATGCAAATCTCCATTTCAGAAGGAATGGGGAAGCAAATGATGTTCCAGTCCATCCTGTTTTTCAAGAAGTTACCAAGAGCCATTCAGATGCATTAGAAAGTTAAATCACTCATTCACGTCGCTCACTCCCTAAGCCCCACCCCCAATATACAAGTATTGAACTGAATTCACCCAACATTTTCATTTGCTTGGAAATAATTTTAGTGATATCAAAAGACAATTGCAGAAGGCTAAAAATGAAGGCAACTCCCATCATATTTTCTAAAAATTTTAAAAATCGTGTCACTATTATCAAAGAAAATAGCTTGATTACAAACAAAAATGATTCTACATTTGATCATTTTCTGTTTTATCTGTAGCATGTATTCTTAGGCTTCAGCTTCAGAACTGTTCTGTTGGCATACTTTTGTCTGTGTTATGGGGATTTAGTTTATGTCTGGACTGGAATCTTTAAAAGTGAACTAAACAAAACCAAGACTACGTGAAGGTGATTTAAAAAAACATTAAAGACAAAAGATAATAAGTAATCCTATATTCCAAAGGATTAACAAACACTTTCAGAAGTGGAAGAAAAATCAGGCATTTTAAAGTTACCTGCAGCAATATTTCAGAATATTTTTAATAGCCATTACTCCAACATGAGATACAGAACCTTCGGAGTGAGGACAGAACCTAGAATAAAAGCCTAACTACACCTGCATTTCTTATTAAACAGCTTCTTAAAAAGGATGTAATGTTATTTAAATGTTGCTAGTGTAACTTTATTTTGAATGCAATTATCATAGCCAAAGGATGGAGCATTAGCCCTCTTAACCGAGTTCCAATGTTGGGAATCTGAGATTTGTGCAAGTGAATGACATGGGTGATCTGAACTCTAAGTCTCAAGGTTAAGCTTCTCTGTGCCACTCTCCACCAGCTTCCCCATCGTGAATTAGAGCACATTGGAGATAACTTGTATTTAACTATCGAAGTGGTTTTCCAAATGAGGCCTTGTGGAAAAATATTTCCAAAACCAAATTTCTCAACACATTACAGCCTCCTGAAGAGTCAAAAGAAGTATTCTGACAACATATTGTTTTGTTGCCTTTCAAAATGGAGCGAAGCACTTAACATGGTGAAAGGTTCAAAAGCATGCAATGTTAAACTGTGCACCTACTGCTCCAGTCAGCATGTCATACATTAGGGCTCCTAAACTCCACCAGTCCACAGCTCGATTGTGTCCACTTCTCATTAAAATTTCAGGCGCCCTGTTAGAAAAGAAAAGGAACAAGATCCCATTATTCTTCAGCTCTCTTCCAAATACTGTAGCATTTCATTAAAATAGGAGAGGGAGAAGGAAATCTTCATATGCTTTTCTATTAGAAGCATGTGATTTGTCCTATTTGGAGAAAACTAGAGAATCCACTACCACAAAACAAGACTTTCATTTGACAAATTTCAACTTGATTCACAGTTTCTTCTAAGGGATTTCCCCAAAGTGATAGGAAGGTGGTGTAATGCAGTAGATATTACAGCTTCAAGTGTCAGAGTCATTTATGATGGTGTCAAATTAGATGACCATGGAGTTATGGCAGCCTTGCCAAGATGGATGTTGCAGCACATCACCTTTAAAAAGAATTACACCAAATTGAAGTCATATTTCAATAAACATTTTACACACAGCATTAAGACAAACGATCACTTAATGCAATTCCTGACAGTCTTGGTTAAAAGGAGGATGTCAATCACAGACATCTTTTTAAAAAAAAAAGACCATCAACACAAGTGGTGCACACACAGTGGTTTAAGAATTCTGGCATATGGAAGAATGATTGAATTATACCAATAATTTTGTTAGACACTAATTTTGAAAAGACAGGATGGCACTGGAATTTCAATGTGGACTCTTAAGTAGTGAAGGCCTGCCTGCAATTCAATAAAAATGCTCCAAATCTGAACCCTGCAATTTGGAAGAGCAAACAGGTAACCATCCCCTCTCTGTCTCTTGCACAGCTTTTTGTAGTAAGGTAAAACATGAAAACAAAGGTTGGGTGTGAAAACACATCAAGGTTTAAATTGTGTAACCCCAGCTAAGGCACATGAAAAATAAATAGTAAAATAGAACAAATTCAAGTGACACTAGTAAGCTCAAATTGAGTCCACTTAGCTTAGGTTCTTTATACTCAAATGACAGCTATGATTATCGGGAATAAAGGGTTCAATTGCCCAAAATAAATGTTAATGTTCTCTGTAGTCTCCACATTTCCATGCAATACTAGTTTTTAAAAGGACTCACATGTACTCAATTGTGCCACAAAATGTGTGGGTCACTGCACCATCATGAATAGATTCTTTACATAGTCCAAAATCTGTCAGTTTAACGTGCCCTGAAACAAAAAGGAAAACACAAGCTGATTGCTGGGCATGCAAGAGAAGGTATCCTTCAGGGATTACAAAACAGCAATCTGACCACAGAGTTCAAACACTTCAAAAAACACTACGCACACAGTTAATCTTAGTTAGGTTGCAAATTTATGTTTAATTCCAGGCTTTAATATGTTGTTGGCCAATAACCAAGGTCATCTAAAGTTATAGAAAGAATTAGTGATTTCATGTCAGTATTTGGCTATTTACATTTTCTACCATTTCTCCTGAAAGTGCAGACTCTCTTGCTGGGCTACAATTGCATGGAAGCCAAGACCTCATCCAAGTGACCATTATGACTACTCTACTCCCTGGAGTTTAGAAGAATGAGGGGGATCTCATTGAAGAATAAAAGATTACTAAGGGACTTGACAGGGTAAACGCTGAGATGATGTTTCCCCTCATGACAGAATCTAGGACCAGAGGGCACAGTCTCAGAATAACAGGGTGCTAAATTTAAAACTGACATGAGGAAGAAAGTCTTGCAGAAGATTTTCTCCCTTTAGAACTCCTTGCCACAGACAGCTTTGGGAGCAGAGCCCTTGTCTATATTTAAGGCTGAGATGGAGTTTCCTATTGATCAGGAATCTAAGGTTATGGGGAAAATGCAGGAAAATGGATGTGAGGAATGTTAGATCAGCCTAGATTCTACTGAACAGCGCAGCAGGGTGCTCCAATTTATTATGGTCTTATTCTTATATCTGGCAAATGTCTCCTCAGAAGGACCGCAACGGAGTCCAATCATGCTCTTATTTGACATACAAAAATCCACAATTTCCGCTAAGGGTCACGGTTACCAAAGAGACACAGAACCACTGGCAGAACATTTTCTGTGACTAAGCTTCACCACTTATCAACCAACTGAGAATAGAAAGGGAATCAGAACAACAGTGCTTTGCACCATGTCAATTTGTGCCATTAGGTTAGAAGATGACTTTCAATTTAGTTTTTAACTTCAACTTTTTTTCCTGTTTTTGGCCAGTTTGTCAACTGCCAACAGAAGCTAGGTTTCTTCAGGATGGAAAACAACTGTACTTTTATCAATTTAAATTTTGGAAGAATTATGTAGTTAAGACATTGAGCAAGGATTTGAAATTCATGAAAACTTCAAATCTTTAACTACATAACACAACTAGGCATATTGAACTTGATAATTTTAAGTTGGGGACAAAATCAAAGCAAGTTATCTGGCTCGTGTCAGAATTTAATTTTTAGAGCAGCGAATTTTGGAGATGGAAATACATCAGTTGGTTTCAGACTCAAATCAGAAGTCAGCATGTTAATGATTTCATCTAACCATACATGACATCTGACAAAGACATTTATTACATTTTTACCACACTAATTAGAGATCTCCAGTAGTTTTGCTCCAAATGAATCACGATATCTAATTTGCTTCATGTTGCTGTAATTCTCTTCTGATTGCATCATTTTTGCTTCTCTACCTAATTCTTTCCTCACTTTTAGCCTTCTTTTAAAAGTTCATTTTCTACCCTGCCTTGCTTTAATTCTTTTTATTCTCAGTGTAAGGTACACAGCATACACACTGCAAGGACTATTTAACATTGTGGTTAAAGGGAATAGAAGAGGTCCCAATTTTTGAAGTGATGATTGTGGGAAGGACCCAGCTGAATTTACAACCAGGTGAGGCCTTTGGGATTGTAGGTGGCTGGAGAGATTCAGCCCAGCATTATTGGGTCTGGTAAGTCAGCTTGAGAGCATTATAAAGACATAAATCAACTGCTATCAAGGGAAGAAAACCAAAGTAAATAAATTAGTGATAACAAGGCATGGGGCTGGATGAACACAGCAGGCCAAGCAGCATCATAGGAGCAGGAAAGCTTGACGTTTCGGGCCTAGACCCTTCATCAGAAATGCATTTCTTCTGATGA
>JAHRHZ010000066.1:25273197-25318987 GCA_024137785.1 Ginglymostoma cirratum | reverse complement strand
ATGAAGGGTCTAGGCCCGAAACGTCAAGTTTTCCTGCTCCTATGATGCTGCTTGGCCTGCTGTGTTCATCCAGCCCCACGCCTTGTTATCTCGGATTCTCCAGCAACTGCAGTACCTTTTATCTCTAAATAAATCAGTGGTTACCTCGGAGCTGCAACCATGGGAGCCGGGAGAATTGAATATTTAGGTAAATGGGAAACTTAACTTTAAAGGTAATGATTCAACCTTTCTGCCAAAGATGTTTAAAATCACAGATGTTTACAATAATTAAGTTGCTGGGCCATCTTTGTAAAGATGTACAGTTTTAATTTAAGATGAATTAGTAGCTGTTAACTTTGTTTTTTTTGTTATGTCTGTGCATTTACAATGTTTTGATTTTTGATAGCAATGATGAGTCTTTCAGAAATGAGAGCAGTGGACATTGTCTATGTGGACTTCACCAAGGCATCCAACAAGGTTCTGCATGATAGACTGGTTAAGCAAGGTCAGATAACATGGAATCTAGGGATAGCTAGCCATTTGGATACAAAACTAGCTTGAAGGTAGGAGACAGGATGGTGGTGGATGGGCATTTTTCAGACTGGCGGGCTGCGACCAGCAGTGCACTGCAAGGATCAGTGCTGGGTACACTGATTTTTGTCATTTATATAAACTATTTGGATGAGAATATAGTAGAAAAGGTTAGGAAGTTTTGCAGATGACACCAAAATGGTGGCGTAGATGACAGCGACGGTTATCTAAGATTACAAAGAGATCTTAGTCAGATGGGCTGACGGGCCGAGAAGTGGCAGATGCAGTTTAATTTAGATAAATGTGAAGTGTTGCATTTTGGCAAGGCAAATCAGGGCAGCACTTACATGGGGTATAAGTTCATAGCTCCTTGAAGGTGGAGTCACAAGTAGACAGGGTAGTGAAGGTGGTGTTTGGCACACTTGCCTTTACTGGTCAGGGCATTGATTATAGGAGTTGGGATGTCATGTTGCAGCTGGACACCTTTAGAATACTGCATTCAATGTTGTTAAACGTGAAAGGGTTCAGAAAAGTTTTACAAGGATGTTACCTGGGTTGGAGGGTTAAGCTATAGGGAGAGGCTCAAAAGGCTAGAGCTATTTTCTCTGGAGATTCAGAGGCTGAGGGTGACCTTATAGGGTTTTATAAAATCATAAAGTGCATCAGTAGGATGAATAGTCAAGGTCTTTTCTCCAGGGTAGTGCGAGTCCAAAACTAGATGGCCAAGGTTTAAGACCATAAGACACAGGAGCAGAAATTAGGCCATTCGGCCCATCAAGTCTGCTCTGCCATTCAATCATGGCTGATAAGTTCCTCAACCCCATTCTCCCACTTTCTCCCCGTAGCCCTTGATAATCAAGAACCCGTCTATCTCAGTCTCAAATGTACTCAATGACCTGGCTTCCACAGCCGTCTGTGGCAGTGAGTTCCATAGATTCACCACTCTCTGGCTGAAGACGTTTCTCCTTATCTCCGTTCTAAAAGGTCTTCCCTTTACTCTAAGGCTGTGCCCTTGGGTCCTCGTCTCTCCTACCAATGGAGACATCTTCCCAACATCCCCTTTGTCCAGGCCATTCAGTATTCGGAAAGTTTCAATTAGATCCCCCCCTCATCCTTCTAGACTCCAATGAATATAGTCCCAGAGTCCTCAAACGTTCCTCATATGTTAAGCTTTCCATTCCTGGGATTACTCTCGTGAACCTCCTCTGAACCTGCTCCAGGGCCAGAAATCCTTCCTGTGATATGGGGCCCAAAACTGCACACAATAATCCAAATGTGGCCTGACTGGAGCCTCAAAGCCTCAGTAGCACATTCCTGCTTTTATATTCATGTCCTCTCAAAATAATGCCAACATTGCATTTGCCTTCTTGACTACTGACTCAACCTGCAAGTTTACCTTGACAGAATTCTGGACTAGAACTCCCAAGTCTCTTTGCACTTCAGACTTCTGAATTTTCTCCCCACTTAGAAAATACTCCATGCTTTTATTCTTCTTACCAAAGTGCATGACCTCACGCTTTCCCACGTTGTACTCTATCTGCCACTTCCTTGCCCATTCTCCTAACCTGTCCAAATCCTTCTGCAGCCTCCCCACCTCTTCAATACTACCTGCCCCTCCAACTATCTTTGTATCATCTGCAAACTTAGCCAGAATATCCTCCATTCCTTCATCTTGACCATTAATGTATAAAGTGAAAAGTTGTGGTCCCAACACTGACCCTTGCGGAACACCACCTGTCACTGGCTGCCATCCTGAGAAAGACCCTTCTATCCACACCCTCTGCTTTCTGCTAGACAGCCAATCTTCTATCCATGCTAGCAGCTTGCCCTAACACCATGGGCCCTTATTTTACTCAGCAGCCTTCTGTGCATCACCTTATCAGAGGCGTTCTTGAAGTCCAGGTAGATAACTTCCATTGGTCTACTTTAAGGTGAGAAGGGAAAATAAAAGGGGCACAAGGGGCAATGTTTTCACGCAGAGGATGGTGTGTGTATGCAAAGAGCTGCCAGAGAAAGTAGAGGAGTACAACATTTAAAAGGCATCTGGATGGGTACATGAATAGGAAGGATATTGGCCAAATGCTGGCAAATGAGACTAAATTAATTTAGGATATATGATTGGCATGGACAAGCTGGACCAAACGGTCTGCTTCCATGCTGCACAAATTCATGACTCCATTTAAAAAAAAGCCCAAGGTTGCTACAAAAATAGATTCTGGAAGTAAAAACATACAAAAAGACCATAAAACCACAAAATGTAGGAGCAGAAGACCACCATTTGGCCATCAAGTCTGCTCTGCTGTTCAATGAGATCATGCCTGATCTGATAACCCTCAACTTCACTTTTCCGCCTTATCGCCATAATTTTTGATCCCCCTAGTGATTAAAAATCTAAGCCTTGAATATACTTAATGACCCAGCCTCGACAGTCCTGTGTAGTAAATAATTCCAGATGCACTACCCTCAAAATATAAGTTCCTCATCTTTGTCTTAAAAATTTAAATGAGCAGTCCTTTACCTTGAGATTATGCCCACTGGTCCTAGACTCTCTTACAAGGAAACACCTCTGTAAACCTGGAACAAAAACAAAAGTTGCTGGAAAAGCTTAGCAGGTCTGGCTGCATCTGTGAAGAAAAAAAAATCAGAGTTAACGTTTTGGGTCCGGTGACCCTTCCTCAGAACGGGTCACCGGACCTGAAATGTTAAATGATTTTTCCTTCACAGATGCTGCCAGACCTGCTGAGCTTTTCTAGCAACTTTGTTTTTGTTCCTGATTTACAGCATCCGCAGATCTTTCGGTTTTTTACTTCTGAAAACTTGCTTTGTGAAGCCCCCAAATTGGTTTCATGTTTCGATAAAGGTCTCTCATTTTTCTGAATTCTTCAAAACCAAGTCCAACCTGTTCAACCTCTCTTCATAAGAAAATCCCTGCATACCCAGAATCAACCAAGTGAATCTTCTCTGGACTGCCTCCAAGCCATTATATCTTTTAGATGAACCAAAACCGTTCACAATATTCCAGCTGTGATCTGACTTAGTGCCTCATAATTTTGTGAAAGTCTCCTTGTTGTTACTTCATTCTCTTTCAAGCAAAAGCCAACAGTGCATTTGTTCCCTGCTGCCCAGTGAACTAGCCTTTCCTGATTTGATCTCGAGATAAGCATCAGAATTAGGCCATTCTGTTTATCAAGTCTGCTTTGCCATATGATCATTGCTGATGGTTCTTAAACCCATTCTCCTGCTTTCTTTCCATAATCTTTAATCCCCTTACTAATTAAGAACCTATTTCTGCCTTAAAGACACTCGATGACTTGGCCTCCACAGCCTTCAGCAATGAGTTCTGACTTATCCACTATTCTCACAACTGACATCATAATGCAATTTGATTCAAAAATGTATCCAATTTTCTCTTAAAAGGATGCAATTGTCATCTTAACCACTCCTGCTGAAAAGTCTTTCACATTCCAACAATCAACTGTGCTAAAAAAACCTTGCCCAAGCTTCTTCCCTCACTTAAAATTGAGGACCCTCTTTACCAACTTCCAGAGTAAATATTTTTCCCTGTTAACTAGCAACATTCTTAAGCTTGTACTAAATCTCCACAATCTCTCAACTCCAAAATTTCTGTACCCTCATATCGTAAGTCTCTTTTCAATTTCACATTCCTAACATTACTATGGTCAATCAACATTCTCCTAATCATCCATAACTTGAGATCGCTGAAAAAGACTTGCTTTTGAAACATATAATCTTGTACTCATCAGGATCAAATGACAAGAATACCACATTTCAAAAGGAACAACAATTTACACTGCATGAGAAAATGGTGCTGATTGGTCAAAAAATTCCCGTGGTGACCCAGGGAACAGTTACCCACAAGCTTCTGTTCAAATTCAAACTAGCAAGTCAACCTTGATTGGTCAAAGCATTTCCATGGACAATGCAGCAAGTAAAGATTAACTCCCAAGTTTTTGTTCAGTTGTTAAAAGAAGAATACATGGACATGGCCTGTTTGCAAAGGACAGAAATCTGCTTTTCAACGTATGTAGCTCTGAGTGGACATAAATGAGTCATATTGCAAGCCTGAGTGATCACCTTAATTGGTGATCAGTGTAGTTCTTAGAACAACCTAATTACATAATCACATCTAAAGTACATTAATTTTGAAGTTTTACAAGCATGAGCTGATTGAAGATCGTCAATAATCTGCCAACAGACAAAGGGTTGTGCTGTTTGATACAACTCACCAGTCACTGGAATGCACAGCCTACATGTCTGGTGTCATACTAGTACTGAGGTCAAGATTTAATTCTTCTCAACCTAAGTGAGGAAGTAGATGTGCTCAGTGATGAAGGATTCTGCACTATCAAGTAAATAGTTAAGAACTGATCACCAAGCTTCTTGGTGAATCTCAGGCCTCGAGGCTGAAGTCCCACCTCACCAAAAGCAGTCACCCAATCAGGCGCCCACAACTTCTGAATACGAAAGATCATTGCTAGAGGTCTGGTCTTCAGGGGATCCAATGGTGAATAGGTAGGGCTATGTTTTTCAAGACTCTCAGGCGGGGGCCATAGGAAGAGGAGGACTGGGGCTTCCTAAGTCACTGCTGCTCCTGACTAGCCCAGATTAGGGTAAATGGATGTCGGTCACCTCCCAAACCCAGCAGGCAGGTCACCCAGATTTCATAGTCGGAAAGCTAGCCACTTTTCTCTGTCAGCAAGATAGGTGATTGGGCTGAAAGCACTTTGAGGACCTTAAGTGGTTGTTTGCTGACCATTTAAGAACCTTAATAGGGGGCCTTCTCAACTTGCTATCAACCAACCTTCCTGGTCAGTATTTAATTGCTGAGGTGGCAAGGAGGCAGTAAATATCTTTCCAGTGCCTACTCACCCAATTATGTGCCCTTCCTGCCTCCTTTAAGGAAGGGCAAGCCACATCCTGAAAAGCATTCTATTTTACTCATTTGCACAGGAGGCTGAATGTCTCTTTGGCTTGATGGGAGCTTCCTGTGGAGTGACAACTCATGCCGTTGCTGCACAAAGCATCTAGCTTGATCCCACCCCCTCCCCCCCATACAGTATTAAATTGTTGTTCCCTTTGAAATTTGGTGTTCTTGCAATTCTGCCCTGGTGAGTGCAAGACACAAACCTTTCATAATTTGTTTTTTTTTTTTTTTTACAGTAACCTGGATATAGTGTACATGAACACTGCAGGGTGTGGAGATGTTGTTCAATGAGCAAACATTAATACTCAATGTTACTATTTTAATACACTCAACCACAGGTTAACATATCATGTGGTGAGAACATTTTACAAGAAATATTGCATTATAGTCAGTGTCAAAAACTAACCTCTTCAAATACTGCAATGCCAAGTGTTGAATGAATAGCAAAAAGATTAAAATGTCATCTTTGTAGGGTAATCGGTGCCACAGCAGAATCTATATTCTATCAGTATCCTACAAACTTAAAGATCAGATCTCCATACTAATTTGTGTGAAAGTGGCAAATACCGATATTCATAACAAAAGACTCCCTTCACAGTAAACTTCTTAAGTGACAAACAATGTTGCAAATAGAGTAAGCATACCAAAAGTAGTATATTAGAGGCACAGTTCAGGAAATTAAAGGTGGGCTTTTGCAATCAGCCTAGTTGACATATGCTACACCTGCTACAGTATCAGAAGCTGAGCTGCTATACGTATTGAAGTAGGATCAGCAGATCTCCATGCTATGTGCACATACGCTTATGACAACTGTCCAGTCATACGGTTTAACTGAAGCCATTGAAACCAAGGCATATGCAACAGGTTCTCCCAGTTAAGGATTTTCTTGTGAATCTTCACAAAAAAGACAGGCATTGTATTGGTGGCAGGTATGAAATAAAAGCAATTCTTGGAAAAACCCTCACTTATACTCTACTCTACTGACAGATTTATATTGAATCTTGGCACTCTTGAATTGAGAATATGATACTTGTGTATATTCACTCAAAACACAGGAAGACCAAAAGTCAATTATTTCTTAAGGCCAACTTCTGTAATTATGTATTCATTTAACTATTTGATAAAATACAACCTTAATGCAAGTTGGCACCGTCCAGAGCTAATACATCAAAGAAACCGTTGGCACAGATAGAATGAGGTCACACGGTCTTTACACTACCACAGGCCTCACTACCCAGACAAATGGGCACTTGTGATCTACACTAAAGACATTTCTGACCTCAAATTAGTAAGATCTTTCTGATTTTTAAAAATTACACGCAACTGAGACCATACAGGCAATCTCAGAAATAAATCTACATCTTGTTCATTATTTGCTCATTGCTGTTAGATAATCATGCAAACTTTTTAAAATTAAATCCATCTGAACAATGAGGAAAACTTCAGCTGTATTTCTGGTGAAAGCAATTAGCGGTTAAATAATAGAAAAAATTGAGAGACTCTTGTGGTGCAGTAGTAGTGGCCCTAGCTTTGAGCCAGAAAATCTAGTTTCAAGTCCCACCTGCTCAAGAAGCATGTCATAACATCTATGAATGGACTGGTTAGAAAATGTGTACAGATGATTGGAAGGGCTCTTGGGGCACAGGGGTACTGCTCCTATTTCTCAGTCAGGAGGCCTGGTTCAGGTCCCATCTGCTCCAGCAATGTGTAATAAAAACTCTAAACCGGTTGACTGGAAAATATCTACAGAAGACCAAAGATCTTCAGCAATGGTCTGCCCACAGTTAGTTTATTTAAACTGGACGGGAGTAGCTTCAATGTCTTGGTATATGGTTGCAATTGAAGGGATTATATACAACTTCCTGGTTTCTATTCCTGATTCTTATTCAGTGACTGAAATAGGGATTAAGGACAGGATAAAGCTGTGAAATGATGCATCACCCTTTGGATGTCCAACAAATTCTACAGGAGTTCATAAACTGAGACACTACATGGGCAAAAAACAAGAACAGCAACTTGTGCGACAATATCCAAGACAATTATAAATTTTGTCCTGTCCAAATAAATTTGTTGACATCATTCACACGGAAGGTACAGGAGTTTCATAAACACCACACAAATAGTAGATCTGCCATTCTTCAACATTTATAATGCTTTTTCTCACACCGATTATAACAGCAGAAATGTACCCAACCAGAGAAGATATATTTTATAGGAATGTGGAAATCTTTGGAAATTAAAATGTTATTGTGACCTCTAAACAAATCTTGGAACCGTTAAGAATGCTGGAGTCAGTTTATAATGCATTCATTTAAGAATGAATCAAAGTTGTGTTTCAAATCAACTTCAATAACACTTGCCACACTGCTCGGAACTTCTGTGTTTCATTTACCTTGACGATTCAGCATGATGTTTTCTGGCTTCAAGTCTCGGTAGATAATACCCTTCTGATGCAAGTGCCCCAAAGCCATAGATATTTCCGCTAAATAAAAACTTGATTTGAAGGGGGTGGGGGAGAGAAAGACAGACATTAGTATTTTTATTAGTTTATCTAAAGGAAAACTATTTTGGCAGAAAGAAAGTTACAACAGCTTTTTCTTGGCAAATGGCATACCAGTAATTGCATCTTTAACGGTTAAAGCTGGCAATGGAGAATATTTTCTATGTTCAAATTAGCTCATCAGTTAGTTTAACTTTTTCCCTGCAACAAAAGGAGTCTATTATTTACAATCCCAGTTAAAAAACAGATTTTCTCACACCTTTCCAGTTTAAATAACAAGTTCACAATTTTAATGCTCTCACCCCTAAGATTTGTTCAGTTATCAACAGCACCAAACCTACTGTAACGGTTGGGTACCGAAATTGCTGGAAAAATTCAGCAGGTCTGGCAGCCCAGTGACCCTTCTTAAGAACTACTGCTGCCAGACCAGCTGAGTTTTTCCAGCAATTTCTGTTTTTGCTTCTGATATCTAGCATTTGCAGTACTTTAGGTTTTTATTTTCTAACGTAACCTGTATTCATCTCAATTAAAAATGAAACACATGATGTATGTAACTAAAATGATAAATAAAATACATTGGCTATTAGGTGATATACAAGAATGTCATAACTCTGTAATCCACTTTCCAAAAAGTTCATGGGGAATCCTTTTAACATCTCAATTTGCTCACAAATGCAACTCTTGTCCTTATACTTTGCCGGCTATACTCAATGAATTACAGGTTACCTTCAGTATGGAACTGATTTCTTCTTTTCCTCCTCAAAATTACCACAAATTGTGCCCAATGCTATTCTAAGACAAGGCCCAATTGGAAGCATACACCAACAGCCCAGGATGGTTTTTCCCTGAAGGATGGCAAGGCCAAGATTGTGAATGTGTAACCTCTTCAGGCCATAATACAAAGGTAAGCCCAGAATTTTTATGTTTTCTGCTCCAAGTTAGCAATTTTGTCTCATTATACTTGCAACAGTATTGTTTTTCAAAACTTGAAGTGGGAAATAAGAAGAAACCCATGTTCTCTGATAAATCTGTCCCATTGTCATACAATGTTACTGTTCACCACACAGGTTGAACCTGATCTTCCAAAGAGCTGATGTTAAAATTCACAGGAAACACTGTAAAAAGGGACTTTTGCAAATAAAAACATGGCAGACTGCGCATGCACAGGTCACACCATCTACTCCAGGAAGTAAGTTTTCCTCGACTTTTTCTCCCCCTTAAAGCCACAGATAAAGAAAGATCACACTCAGAGAAACAAATGTAGATGAAGTTTTACATGGCAGGATTTGATTACAGAAAATGGCCACTTTTGCAACATGTGATTTTTTTTTTTGCTCTGCACGTGTTCAGGGGATTTGTTCAAGCTCCCAGCTCAACCATTTTCTATTATTTAAGTGTAAACTTGTGACCTTCAATACTAGAAGTAAGTGCTTTCTCACAATGACGACTGTAATTATCAAAAACAAGAAAAGAGAACATACACCAAAGACAGGCTGGTCAACATCTTTCGGGGAGTAACTGCATCCACGTTAACCGATGGGCATAAATTTAAATAGACTGGAGGTGACCAGCAGCTTTGACATTTTGAGGAATAAAACAAATAATTCTCTGGAGTGGAGTCTCAAAGCTAAACCATTCTCAAATATTGTTTAGAAATTGAACCAGTCTAGAACTCACATCCAGTTTTGCACCAGATCAGCTGCACCAGACTAGGGGCATTTCTTCTAATACATGCTAGCCTACATGCTGTTAAAAATCCACAATAGATGTGCTGAGATTTCAGGCCAATTTCATTTCCGTGATTTCCCAAAAAAGCCTAGCAATTGGGAAGAAAAGATGGTGATGGATGTAATCAAACAGGAGAGTCAAGCATGCTAAAAGTTACAGAAACTGGTGGCTACCTGGAATTAGAATGTAACCATCACTTTGGTTAATTAAGTACAGCTGGGTAAGATAAAGAGGATTACAATATTAAATTTCAAGAAACATCCCAGATAATAAAATCATTTAATTTAATACAAGTCCAAGCCCCAACTATGAAATTTCCTCGATCAGTCCTGATTTAGTTTCCTATCGAACAAGTTGCACTTGTTTCTAGCACTGGAGGTCACAAATTTACATTTAAATAACTAGAAAACCATTAAGCAGGGAAATTATACTAGCTTACAGCTCTTACTGATGCAAATATTACCTGAGCTCACAAATTTTCACCACTTTTCTTTACTAAATTAAAGCCTCTAATTCTTTGAAAAAGTATCAAATGCTTGGAGAGTCCAAATAGCTTATACTCCTGTTCCTCAGTTCAAGCACAGAAATACTATTTTGGTCCAACTGGTCTATACCACTGGGTGCACTTCACATGAATGTCCTCTCAACTGCCTCCTGTCATACTCTTCATGCAGATACCCAGATAATGTTCTGGGGTCCTCGGTTCGAATCCTACCATGGCAGATGGTGGAATTTGAATTCAGTAAATATCTAGAATTAAGAGTCTAATGATGAGCATGAATTCATTGTTGATTGTTGGAAAAACCCATCTGGTTGACTCATGTCCTTTAGGGAAGGAAACTGCCACCCTTACCTGGTCTGGCCTACATGTAACTCCAGGCCCACAGCAATGTGGTTGACTCTTAACTGCCCTCTGGGCAATCAGGGATGGGCAATAAATGCTGCCTAGCCAGCGATGCCCTCATCCTGTGAATGAATTTTCTAAAAAAATGAGCCACGCCTTCCTCGGAATGCATCCACACTATGTTTCAAATACTCCCATTTAGCAGCAAGTCTTGTATTCTTAAATTTTTGACAAAAGAATTTTTAAAAATTGAATTATGCTATCACAAAGAAATCTGACAAAATTTGACATCTCAAAGCTTTTCTTGTTTTAGGCAAGATAGGTAATTTACTGGAGACAAACATCATAATCCAACGAACAGTGAAACATAACTTCAAACATGTCCAAAGTGGTTAATTTATTTGAACTTGAAATCAATCTCTAAACCACAAAATGAAATGCTATTCTCAAAACCACCAGAATCAACCACTGTTACTTTACAATGGCAGCCTTTTTGCATGCAGAACGGACTTGAGGGGACTTCTGCTTCCTACAAAGCACATGCCCTGTTCACCCAAGGGCTCTTAAAGCAGCCTGCTCATATTAAACTGAGAAAACTGAGAAAACTGAACCTAGTATTCCCAGGAAATGAGACTGAAAAGGACAGTGGGCTCACTCCCAATCGACACCTTACCGAAACACTTCACTTCTGATGTTTTGCTTGGAAACCAGATTAACTGCAAACCACATCCTTCATGCATTTATCATTATCACAAGTAGTAACAGTCATGTCATATACCCAAGTCAAATCTAGAAGCAAACAGTTCACTAGTATTTGGACTCCCTTAGGAGGATGTTTCCATTTCTGACAGGAGTCCAAAATTAGGCACAATAAATATAAGGAAGTCATGAATACCACATGAGGAAATTCAGAAAATTCTTTAGACAAAGAGTTTTTATGAATGTGGAACTTATAACCGCTTGGGACCGGTCAAGACAAATAGCTCAAAGTTAAAGGAAAACTAGGTAACTGACTGATTAGATGCGATTGCAGACTAACGTTCCACAAGATTTGAGCACAAAAAGCAAGGCTGACACTCAGTGAAGTACCACTACTGAAGGTACTGTCTTTGAATGAGCCATTTAACAGATTAGATATGCCCCACAAGTAAGATCCAATGGCACTAATTCAAAGAGCAGCAGATATACCAAGTGTCTTAGGTCATATGTATTCTTCAAACAGCGTCACCAATACAGGTTATCTAGTCATTATCACAATGCTGTTTGAGAGAGAACTTGCTCTGCAGAATTTGGCTGCTTTATTTTCTTTAATAAGGATATTTCAAATGTATTTCACTGACACTTTGGGATGTCTAGACATAATGAAAAGTGCCATTCAAATGCAAGTCTTTCCTTTATTTCTCAGAATAAGGCAGTTCCTGTTTAAGACAGAGCAGAGATGGAATTTCTTCTCAAGAGATTGTTCATCTTTGGAATTATTTAACTCAGTAGCTGAGGCTAGGTCACTGAATGAGTGAGGACCAATTTTTGATCTACCAAGGAATCAAGAATTGTGGGGGCAGGCAAGCAAGTAGCATTGAAGGGGCGAATGGCCTACTCCCACTCCTCTTTTTCTTCATCTTCTGAATAGAAGGATATAAGTGCTAATTGAAGTATGATGAGAGGTGCTTGTGAAGTATAACAGACCAGTAAGGCCAAATGGCCTGCTTTTACACCATGATTCCAGTGCCGATAATACTTTACTTACCAAGCAGTATCTTCCATAAAGATTCCTTCCCTTTCTAGCTGCATAAAGAGCTCTCCACCTGCAATGACATAACCAATGTGAGAAAGTAACAGTGAGAATACCAAAAAAAGCTGAGAATACTATACAGCTCAATAGCTACAAAAAGAAAACCATTAAATTTGTTTAGCGTTAGATAATTTTAGCCAGCAAAACAAATGCATAGCTTATACTTTCACATCAACTGGTACTACTTTCTTTCTCAAAACAAAGATTTAAAAAATGCAGCTCCCCAAGTATTTGCTGAGTAAATGCACCATTTAACTTAAAACAGCAACAAAGAAATAAGGAAGGTCACAAGTTTGAAGGAACAGTTAATGTGAAACTGTAATACACAATTTTTTAAAAATTCATTCAGGAGGTATGGGCTTCACTGACGAGGCCAACATTCACTACACAGCCCTGCCTTTGAAAACTTGACAATGCGGTGCCCTCTTGAACCTTCGGTGGAGGTACAGCCAGCGTTGTTAGGGAGTGTTCAGGATCTTGACCCAGCGACAGTGGAAGAATAGCAATATAGTTCTACGGTAGGATGGGGTGAGGTTTGGAGGAAACTTGCAAGGTTGTGTTGTTTGTTCCCATGCAACTTCTGCTTTTGTCCTTCTAGGTGCTGGAAATCACCAGCTTGTGTGATGCTGTCGAAGGAGCGTAAGTGAGTTGCTGCAGTGCATCTTGTAGATGATACATTCTGTTGTCACTGCGCCTTGGTGAAGGGATTGAATGAAAGTTGAAGATGGTGACTGAAGTGCTAATCAAGCTGACATTTTAAAATTGTATTATAGCATTTGGGTCAACATTTATTGCCTACTCTTAGCTGCCCTTGTGGTGCTAGGCAGCTACTGCCTTGAACTGCTGTGATTCATTAGGTGTTAGGAGACCCACAATGCCATTAGACAAGAGTTCCAAGATTTTGAATCAGCAACATTGAAGGAATGACAACATATTATCAAGCCAGGATGGAGGGGGGCTTGGAGGAGAACTTGCAGGTAGTGGTGTTCCATGTAACAACTGCTTGTCCTTCTAAATGGCAGTGATCATGGGTTTGAAAGATGTTTAATTAGCCTTGGTGAATTCCCACATTGCATCCTGCAGATGGTACACACTACTGCTATTGAATATCAGTAGCGTAGGGGGTGAATGCTTGTGGATATGATAACAATTCAGTAGTTTGCTTTGTACTGGATGGCGTCAAGCTTCATGTTTTGTTGGGATCTGCACGCATCCAGGTAAGTGTACAGTATTTCATCACACTCCTGGCTTGTGTCTTATAGATGGTGGACAGGCTTTGGGGAGCCAGGTGGCGAGTTACTCATTGTAGGATTCTTAGCCTCTGATCTGCTCTTGCAGTCACAATATTTATATGCTGGTCTAGTTCATTTCCTGGTAAATCGTAACCCACAGGACGTTGGTAGTGGGAGATACAATGATGCTGTTGTCATTGAACAAAGAATGAGTGTTAGATTTTTGGCTGTTGAAGATTTGTCATTGGATGTTACTTGCTACTTAACAGTCCAAATCTGGTTGTCATCTAGGTCTTGCTGCTTAAGGACTCAAGTTGCTTCAGTATCTCGTGGCTGTGAATGGTGTTGCACATTGCCGATTATTGCACAAATTCTCCACTTCTGACCTCACAGTGGGCAGAAGTTCAAATGGTGAACAAGAAACTCTTGACAATAATGTCTTATTGCTGAGTGACTGATAACAACCACACTGTTTTTCTTTAGATTGGGTACGGCTTCAACCAGCTGAGAACGTTACCCATAATTCTTACCCTCAATGTAAAAACAGGAGTTTGTCTTCACAAGAACTGTGCAGGGATGACTTCTACCAGTAGTGTTATGACCAGCTGCATTTACAACAGGTAGAAAAATGACGACAATACCAAGTAGGTTTTTCTCTTGTTGTTCCTTCAATACCAGCCTCTGACCCAGCCTAAGTCCTTTCGGTTGGAGGGGAGAGAGGAAGCCGAGGAGGGAGAGGCCAGGTGGTTATCAGCAAGGGGCTTCGTAGACCTGGTGCCAACAGACGACGCAAGGTCCAGAATCAATACCGAGAGCTTCCACGGCAACTTCCTCCTAACCTTTTGCCACTGTGCCATCACTTGTAGTGGTGATGTCTGCAACATTGAGGGGTACAATTCTGTGGACCTATGTTAGGTTTTTGTTTCACTATTCTTTGGGAGAGCTCTCCCAATTTTTGGTCAAGTCCCTAAATGTTAGTAAGCAGGACATCACTGAATCAAATGCACTAGGTTAGCCATTGTTGTTTCCAGAGCCTAGATCTGGAAGATCCGGCCAAGTCATCCATCCAGTCTTTTTCCTTTTCTTAGATATAACAGCTTGATACAGACTGGGTTATTAGGCCATTTCAGAAAGCAGTTAAGGGTCAACCATATTCTGGAATCACATCTGCCTGACCAGGCAAGAACAGATTTCCTTCCATTAAGGACATTACTGAACCAAATGCGTTTTTATGACAACTACAGTCTCAATTAGACAATTTTTTTTAATTCAAAGGTTTGTTAATTAAATTCAAAAACTTTTGCTGCAATGATGGAATTTGAACCCAGTGATCTGGATATCTGCATTACTGGTCAAAAGACATCACCACTGTCTCTCCCTTAATTTGCACTCAGTTTAAAAGCTGGACTGGGTGGTAAGGGAGGTAAAAAAACACTTTCAACTCCTGAATTACCATTTTTGGGTATACTGTTATAAAAGACATAAGTGGAAAATTATTCCCTTAATATGAACACATAAATTTAGAGCAGGACTAGGCCTGTTGACCTCTCAAGGATGCTCTCTGCCTTTGAGAAGATCTCTACCTATATCCTTTGACTCCCTAGGACATGAAAATCTAACTCTGCCTCAATTTTGCCTCCATACTGCTCTGCAAAAGAGAATTCCATAAACCAATCACTGAGATATGAAAATTCTCATCACAGTGTTATTTTTAAACTCAGCTCCTTAGCTCCAGCCCATCACATAAGGGAAAGTACTCTTTCAGCATCTGCACATGACCTTACATGTTTCAACCAGATATGAAAAGCAGCATTAAGGACAGGGATAGGAAAATACACTTACATCACAGCTCATCTTTCCAATGCACTAAAAAGACAAAAAGCCTGACAGAATTAATGAAAGGCTCGATATGCTAAAATAAGTTAATTTAACCTCAAATCTGAGCAGGCAATTCATAATGACACTACAGGATGTAAAACAAATTATACATATATTAAAAGCATTGGAACATATGCTCCAAATCAATTTATGGTAACAATCTGCCACTTGGACATGTGCATGAACAGACTACAGTGTTTTCTTCTGTGAATCTTTTCCTGCTTTCATCTGGGGAAGTGCCATTTATCATACTGCTTGCTGCCCACAACTGTAAGGCTGAGATTTGAATTGTGAAAGTGATAAAGCTGTAATAAAATTTGAAAATCTAAGGCAATTGTTGGGAAAATGACAAAAACAGTTGGAGAGAGGTAGTTTTCTCTCAATCGTGGATCCAAAATAAAGTATTGGTGAACAAATTAAAGGAATTGTTGAATCTGCTAATACAATAAACAGCTGGCTGGGCTTACAATCATAAAGCATTCACATCTGCATTCCTCCACGATATGTTAACTCATTAACTTTAATAAAAAGTCAAAGAACTGTGGATGCTGTAAATCAGAGACAAAAACAGAAATTGCTCAATAAGGTCAGCAGGTCTGGCAGTATCTGGGGAAAGAAATCAGAGTTAACGTTTCAGGTCAAGTGACCCTTCCTCAGAACTAGGGCCACCTGACCCGAAATGTTAACTGATTTCTGCCCCCAGATGCTGCCAGAACTGCTGACCTCATCCAGCTGTTGTTTTTGCCCCTAGCTTTAAACTATTCTTATATACAGAATCAAGAACTTCATGGTTTTGGCTCTACATAGGACCATTTTGTAGTGCTCAGGAGGCAGTATGACAGAACAATTGTTATTTACTTTTAAACAGCAAAACATTTTAATGTGTCATTGAGAAGGGAGGATGATTGGGGAAATTGCATGGTCTAGTGAACATTGGAATGTTGCCTTCAATAAACCACTTCCTTTCTGTTTGAAGCAGCTCAGACATTTAAAAAAAATACATTTTATATATACACTAATTCAACAGCAGTGACAACATTCTCAATCTAGGCTTTAATTAGCAAGATAGTTTCCCACCTGGAGACAGCATCTGTCACTACTTCTGCTGTTACTGATATTTTATTATTCCCTCGCCAGTTAGTATGACAATAAAATTCCCAGGGTAGGGGAGTCCAAAATTAAACAGCATAGGCTTTAGGCGAGAGGGGAAAGATTTAAGAGGGACCTGAGGGGCAACCTTTTAACAGAGGGTGGTGCATGTATGGAATGAGCTGCCAGAGGAAGTGGTGGAAGCTGATACAATTACAACATTTAAAAGGCATCTGGACGTGTACATGAAAAAGGAAGGGTTTAGGAGTTATATGGGCCAAATGATGGCAAATGAGACTAGATCAGTTTAGAACATCTGGTCGATATGGATAAGTTGGACTAAAGGGTGTGTTTCCGCACTGTATAACTCTAATTCTCAATCTCTGAACTATTTAATCAATATCGTAATATTTTCTGGTTAGTATCACACTGCTAGCTCTACAACAAATTAGCTTCCACATTTCTGATATTATAACAATGACCATAATTCAAATGTACTTCGGTGACAAAGTATTTTGGGGCCATGGAAACACTGGATATATACATCTCTTCCCCTTACGTAAACCAACCCCAGCAATAATCTAAGATGCAAAATTTCCTGAGAGACAAGTATTGCCATATTGTGACATACTCTTGTCGATTAAACATTAATGCTGACAATAGTAGTTCCCGATAAGATTTAGATCACCGGATGTCAGGAGTTAAACATTAAAAACTGCAATCAAAAATAGGAGACAACGCAGCATGTGTTTTCGCTACAAGGGATGTAAAATAATCAGGATACAGTGACACTTTAAAATGTTTACTTGAAATTTGGGTACATTAAAACAATTGTGTTCCACCCAAACAGAACTAGATTATTTATTAAAATGTACAAAATAAATGCATTATGAAAACAGGCCAATTGGTCCAACCAGCGCTGGTTGGCATTTTTCCTTCACAGAAGCAAACAACTGTAATCAATTTACCTGCCTTGTTACGATTTCTTTTCAAACCCTTTGCCTTCACCCACCTATCCAATCTAAACTTGAATGCTGACCAAGTTTCTCCCTGAATCATTAACTCTCAGTGAATTCAACAGCCTCACAACCGTGCAAAGAAATTGTTTCTGCTTTCAGTTCTAACTGAGATTTGATCTTGTATTCCTGGCCTTTTGTCCTTCATTGCTTAACAACAAAAGTCTGTTTCTACTTACCCCAACCCATTGTTGGTTTTCTAAAGCTTCTCATGCTAGATAGCTTCTTAATGAACTTCCATTGTACCATCTGCAAATCTTGAAACTGATCTCTTCAACAAAGCTTTGTCACTACTCTCAAATTGTCTTTTGGATTGGCAAAAACTTTTATCCAACTGTACTTTTGTAAATGGCCTCAGGACATTTTATCCAATATTAAAAAATGCTACATAAATGCAAGTTATGATTGTTGTAATAGTCTCAGTGCTGTTTCCATCGTCTCTTACTCGTAGACAGCCTCTCAGGATTGAGAACGACTTGACTCCACTTTGATTCTTTGGGTCACAGATAGCTAATAAGTCCAATGCAGATTCTGACACGTGGGCAAGAGATGCTGGAAAGTTTGGAAGATAGGTTGTACTGAAGTTTGCGCATCCTTCCATTGGCTCATCACCACCTACAGGTGTTTCAACAAAATCTCTCAATGTCTTTGGTGTCTTCCTCAGTGAGCATTCTTGATTTTGGCTGGTCATAAGGCAGGATCTCCCATGAGTTGGGGATGCTTTGAGAAAATGTATAAAACATTTCCACTGTCTTCTTGGAAGTCACCTGCCACAATCAAGGTAGAATGTAGAGATGGCAGTGTTGGATTGGGGCGAACTAGTCTGATGTCACATGACACCAGGTTATATTCAAAACAGGTTTATTTGGAATTACAAGCTTTCGGAGTGCTGTTCTTTCGTCAGATGAAGTGACTAACCCTCGAACCTGCTCTGCCATTCAAAAAGGATCATGATTCAACCATCATTCCTCACGTTGGATCATTAGAACATTTAAGAAGGGTCACCACTGACTTGAAGTGCTGTTTCTCTCCACAGATGCTGTTTGCGTATTTTCTGCATTTTTCAATTTCAGATTTCTAGCTCTTTCAGTCTTTCCTCTGAATTAAAAATTTTGTTCCTACTCAGCTTTAATGGATGTTCAGATTTTCCCTTCCATATCTATTCTATAAATTTGAGGTCTATACTACGTAGATACAAAAGTAGGAAGTTTTATCCCCGCTCGAAGACGAAACCATATTCATGATTTGAATTCCTTTCTCATCTATCTCAACCCTCTGAACACCATATAGCCATTCTTAACATTACAAACTAATGCCTCTTTTTCCTTTTTGAATCCTTCCAAAATAGACTATATCCTAGTCTTTAATGTTGTAACCTGATTCAGAGATGGCCACTGAAAACAGACCGAAGCTTTCAGTGCATATTTTTCAGACGCAAAGAAAAATTCAATTGCAACTTCGAAGTCCTTAAAAAAATCTTTTGTGAGGAATGCTGTAGTGCAACACACTGGATTACAAATGCATTTCTGCAGTGTAGCAAAGATTCCGGATGTGAGTCATCAATAAGAAGTTTGCTATTGAGAAAATCCTACAGTCTCTTTGTAGCTTGCTCATTTGCACAGTTTTAGCAGCAAGCCATTCATTATACCTTCATTGAAAAAAAAAGTTGCGGTACTGACCACTGAGGTACTCAAGGATGAGGTAGAGTTTACCCCCAGTCTGGAAAGCATACATCAAATCCACAATGAACGGATGCTTCACGTCCTCTAAGATACTGCGCTCTGCTTTAGTATGCGCAGTGTCTTTTGCATTACGAACGATCATTGCCTGCCAAAGCAAAATAAAAATTACTTGTTGCCACAGACAGTATGACTAGTTAAAACTGTTTAACTTAAATTATTGCACTGGAAAAGAAACTAGATGCTTAATTCATGAGAACATAATAGCCTTGATCCAACCAAGTCTAAACAACAAAGTTGCCCACTGCCAGATGCAAAGTTTTAAGTTAAACTGTGTGTCAACAGTTTCAATTCAGTTGCCAGTAAATTGACAACAGGATGCTGTTTGCAAATGCACTGCTGGTCAGAGGTCATGACATAACTATCAGTCAGTGACATATCACTGCCACTTAATTGAGTGTGGGGTTGGTCAACCATATTTCAGCAGACTACAAGCAGCCACATATTACACACATCCTGCGCTTGCTGCTATGTTTTGATTATTCATTTAGGATATACACATCAGTAGCAAAGCCATGTCTATCCATAATTTCCCTAAAGGGTGGTAATGGACACTGCTTTTGAGTGTTACCCGCCAGGCGCACCTACAGCACAATTAGGGAGGGAGTTACAGGATTTGACCTAGTGACAGTGAGAGAACTTGTTGTTGACTGTTAATTCATTAAGCAGAAAATTTTGCCAGCACTTAAATCTATCACCGATAGGTATAAATTTGTGTTTCATCAATACAGTCAAAACTAATGAAAATCCCATTAACTCTGGTGTGCTGGGGTAAAGAGAGTGGAAAGACTTAAATAATATCATTGCTCATAGCGTATCTGTCCAAGGGATCTTGGGGTGTCTCTGGCTCTGGGCCAGAAGAGCCTGCATTCAAGTCCCGCCTGGTGTAGAGGTTTGTCATAGCATATCTAAACAGGCTGATATCTAGAGCACCTATCCACAAAGATTAGTGCGCAGTGTAAATCAAGAGAAGGGAAATAAAAACAAATGAAAACATCAAGTTCAATGCTGCAACGAGAATGGAATACATTTAGTTACATTCCTATACGCTCTTCTCAGAAGAACCACTCAGTTACATCCCTCTCCATAAATGTAACCAGCGTGCACCATAATTCACAAACAACAGCACAGGCCTTAAAAGTAAGCCGATAATAGCATTCTCCCTCTTGCAGGGGAGAATGCTCTCTTACCATTTTAGTTAAGCAAGCCAATCAGCTTACTGAACCAAACTGATAGGTAAAATTACAACATTTGAACACTGATCTGTACCAAATTAGGCAATCAAAGTCAGAACATGTAAAAAGCCTCTCCATCACTGGAGGAGCAGTAAAACAGCTCAGAGTTCCTACTCTTGATTGATGTACAGCAGCCTTTGTTGAAAAGTATGTGGCTAGAAAATAGTTGAGGGCAGGAGAGGGTTTAGTTGCAATAAACACGAAGTCTAATTAAAGCTCTCTGACAAAGTGCTCAAAAACGAACAGCTATTTAGATAACACACTGAAGACTACCACTAACTGTGCAACATCAACCCAAGTCAGTAGCTTTAAGATAGCCGGGAAAAATGTGAAACAGACAGATTTTGCAGGTTAACATTCATTAAAACTATATTTTTTCATTCCACAGTTTAGTCTCTAGAATGCTATGACAAGAATAGAAACCAAGTGTCACCTGTACCTCAGCTTCATTTAGTTACCTTTTTTGATAACTTTACCAAATAATCTCATTTCAGTATCGCAAAATGCATTCTGGTTCACGTCCTGTTTGGGGCTAGGTGTTTGGTAAACATTCCACATTTCATCTACTCTTTGCATAATATAGTGCTTCTTAATTTCATTCTTGTATTGTCCAACTTCAATATCAGGATTGGTTGTTATTCATTCACGAAATATAGGTGTCACTGGCTAGGCCAGCATTTATTGCCTTTCCCTAACAGAGGGAATAACTTCTCCATCAAATTCTTTTCAAAAAGTTTTAAACTTTCAGTTAGCTCACATTTCAACCACCTAAACCAAAGACTTTGTCACCACCAAGCCAACTTAGTACCAAAGCTGAGGACAGATTGCATTATCTGGCACATCTCTGCTCTACCCAATGCGACCTCTATAATCCTTCCCAAGATCTGGTGCCCCAAACGAAATACAATATTGACTCCCATTTGCATTTTGATCTGAGAAAAGGGAAAATGTTCTCCTAACCTTTTTGGTTATTTTTGTACCTGAATTTCTGATGTGTGTACTTCGATACTCATTCAAAGTTCCCAGCTCCACACTGTTTAGAAAGCATACAGATTGGGACCCAAGGCAGTCGAATAAGTAAACCTTTCATGTCCCTAAACCAAAGTCCACCTACCATGAACAGAATCATTCCCCCAAATCTGTTTATACACTATTAAAAACTTCCTGCTCAAATACATACAACTTATTGTACCTATTAATAGAGTTATTAAGATGGCTGATTCAAATATTGTTTCCAAAAAAGCCATCCATTTCCTTAAAGCAGCCAGTACTGCTAATTTTCAACTTTGGGACTTAGATGTAACTACTTCACAGTGCATCCACAAGCACACTCAGACTGTTTCCTACACATTTTTGAAACATTGTGGGTAGCCAGTGTGGCTATTTTTGGAAACTTTATTTTAAGCTAACCTTTATAACAGATTAGTGTAAGGCAGTACTGACATTCAAGGTGGAAAGTACAGTGTGGATTTAACTTGATAACTCATGAATATCAGCTATTTTTGAAATTATATTCTGAACATTCTTTTAAAAAATTTCATCAATGCAGGTCAGTGGATTTATAAGGGAGACAAGACTAGATCAGTCGCAAATGTGCAAAAAATTATATCCAGGAAGAAAGTAAAATTAGCAGGGATTCTGGGGCTCAGAGGACTGAGAGTTGGATACAGTTTAAAGATTACACACATTACCTTCTTTAGCACTTTCATAGCAAATATCTTTCCAGTGTACGCTCCTGATACTTTTCGGACTTGGAAAACCTGTAAACAAGAAGAAAACGTTTCTCACTTTACTCTTGACTAGTACATCTAATTCCACAAATTAAAAAGCATCAAATCAAATCATGTTATGTTATTTCAGCAGACAAGAGAACAAGCAAGTGCACGGGAGGAAAAAAAACTTTTATCTCAAATGAAGTATAAAAATATTCCAGCTTGAAATATTTTCAATTTGAAATTACTTTAGATCTCTAAACTCACCAGACTGCAACCCAACTAAGGTTAGTACACAGATTCATGTAATCCAATAGATATATTTTCCATTTTAATTATCCATTCATTTATGAGACAAGACCAGCATTGTTTGGCCATCTGTAATTATCTGAAACAACGCTGGTGCCAGCTTGAATCACTGTAGTCCAAGTGGCAATAATATTCCCACAGTGCAGTTAGGTAAGTAATTTCAATATTTTGATCCAACGACGAAGGAACAGTGATAAACTTCCAAGCCAGGATGCTGCATGACTTGTAAGCAAACTGGGAGGTACCAGTTTCCCAATGCAGTTGGACTGGTTTTTCTAGGTGTTAAAAGGTCACAAGTTTGCAAAATTATGTCCATGAAATCCTGTTAATTGCTGCAGTGAATCTTATAAATAACACAATCCAAACATACGCATCATGGAGAAAGAAATGAACGCACAGGGATGATCGATGAGATGTTAATTAAGTAGGTTCCTTTATCCTGGTTGTTGAGCTTAGAGTGTTGTTGAAGCTGTGCTCATCCAGTGAAGAGGAGAGCATTCAGTCACAATCTTGTTCTTGAAGGTTCTGTTTGGGGAGTGAGTCAGAAGGTGGGTCAGTCACCCCACCTCTTAGCTGCTCTAGTATGTGCATGTTGGATCTAGCTAAGTTTTGGTTAATGGTTGCCCACAGGATAGGGATGGGCTGTTCATAGAGGCAAAAGGATCAACAACCAGATGACCCAAGTTTATGGTGACTGCAAAAGAACCAGAGGGGGCACAAAACCTTGTTATGTAGTAAATGCACTACCTCAAAGTATAGAGACACGCATTTGCAGCTTTCAAAAGGGAAGTGGAGAATTATCTGAGACGAAAAGTGCAGGGTTGAAAAGGAGAAAGAGAAGAGTGATTGGAACCAGTTGTGTAGCTGTTGCAGACAGCTGGAAAAGACACAAGGCAAATGACACACTGGCAATGATACTTTTGCTGATGATCAATTGCAGACTGATGAGAGACTACAAGGTCAGAAAACCTTTGCACTAGCAAAGTTGTTTTGTGCATTCACCTAGTGGACTCATTTTCCTGCTTGTCAACGGACATTAAAATTATCTGAGCTTGGCCTCAAGCTTTTCTCTGATCAATCCTACATGAATGCAAGGGCAACACAGTTTTGCACAAGTTTGGAAACACAGCATAATGCCTTCATGCTGAACACATTCCCAATTGCTGGTTAGTACTGAGTAATTTCATTTCAAATGGGCTGCTACAACGATTATGGTGGCCTTGACTAAGGAAATTAGGAAAAATATCCAGGATTTTGACTTGTGATCACTACTTGGCAACTTGTGGAATACATGAATGCTCATCAGATGAGAAGGAATATGGACTCAGCTATTTTACTCAAAGAGAACAGGCATGATATCAATAAAATAACACCTCCTTTTAAGTATAATCTACTGTTTCCCTAATGACTCAGACACAAGGCAGAAAGTACACTGAATTTACTGTCTGAATTCAGAGTAAAATTAAAGTTGTCTGATATAAATTTAATCAGATTTAGTTTGTTATAAAAGTGTTTTCACAAGTTGATTAACAAATATCACGTTGAGCTATTTCAAAAAGATCATTACCTTATTTTAAAGTTGTTCCTTTAATAGCTGTCACAAACCTACACATAAATTTGGGTTTTAACCTTCGTCACTTTTGAGAAGAGTAATGCATTTATTTTTCTGACTACAGGACTCATACATTGTACAGTATTAGTTTTGACTGCTATGCATGTGAATTTAGATAATGGTTCACAGCTCTTAGATTTAGCTTTCCAAAAAACAATTGTCTTTATATAAAAGATACACGCTGAGGTTACTCAATCTCATGGCTCCCTTGGTCTTTAATGGTCATCTACTGTAGTCAGAAGACTGCCTGGGTATACTAGTGTCCCAGCATACCATACATCTTCTATAAAGCACATAGTCTGTGCTCAATACTCTAACGACAGAGCCAAGACAGCATGTACAATCAGAAGCTTTACTGAGCAGCTCTTCCTTACAATGGAAGAAAATTCAGTACAAGAGCATAAAAATGTCCATGAAATGTTTTGCAATCACCTTTCATAAAAGGACTTTACATGAAATTGCCCAGATATGCAGGTATTCAACTTACACTACAGATGACATTTGGGACACTATCACTCATTAGGTTTCAGAGTGCATCACTAATGAAATAAAAAATCCGCAGTATTCAGGAAAAGGTGAAGGAAGACTTAGCCAGGCTGAAATGTTCGAACTTTCTAGCGAGTAACTCAAGGCCTTAGATATAGACTTATCCATTAAAACTGTATTGGGTTATTTATGATAAGCATCACTGTTGTTAATTTGGTGATTACATTTGTTTAGAACATGCCTCAGCAGTGTTAAAACATTAAACTGAAAAGCCAAAACAATTATTATTAAATACACAATGCACTTGCATCCCTGAGCGTTCCTTATGGTCTCAAGTAAATAGGCATCTTTTATATGCATGCTTACATGAGAATCAGCTAGCTGTTACACTATGAAAGCATGGTCTCAGCCACCATCTTAAAATATGCAGCAAAACAGCAGATTACTCCAAATCTCTTCTTTCTCCCACCCACCTCCACACACAAAGACCAACTCTAATATAGACACTTCAGTTCAAAAACTGGGATGGTGCTGCATACAAGGCTCAGTACCATACTAGATTTTACATTTGCTCAAAAGCCACGGGGGAAGCTCTCTGTACTTTCCCCCCCGACCCCGCCACTCACCAAGCTACAGTACAACCTTTATTCCATGAAAATGTCGCTAAAAGATCTGTTTTTATAAAATCTTCCAATTAAAATAAAAGCATGCTCGAGTTCACAATTTCTCTTTGTATTTTAGCCAACAGTGTGCTGCCATGTCATGTTACAAGATTAATGATCAACGTCAGAAGAAATTTTCTATATTTGAGCTAGCTACAAATTCTACAATAATCTACAAATAGCGCATTATCACAACTTTGGAGTATTAGCTAATTATATCTCAGTTTGTAGCATTAGAAATTCACCTGGTAAATTTAAAAGGATGAAAGAATTGCATCTGTAGTTGTCACTGTCTTTTCATTTCTGCAATGGGAGTTCAAACTCAGACCTGAGTGTTACAAAAGAAAAGGTCTCCTCTCTGTTCAACAGAGATGGAATTAATCAGCTTCAGATGCATGCAGTTCTGCAGCAGAGAAATGGCTTTCTGCACAAATTGATAGTCAAGAGCTCTGAGGAACATTGTTTGCAAGTTCCTCAGTTCCAGGCTTGGCTCGGTCTATGGGATATCAACCATGAAACACAACTGCACAGCAAAACCTTTCACATGTATCATGGATCCAATTACTTTCTGCCCCAGTGACAACCTTCTCCCCTGCTCTCAAGACAAAGCCACAGATAAATGAGGGAGCATCACTAATGAAAAGCACTCACCTCTAGAAAACCAAACCGCAGACCTGTCGGATCTGATCTGTCGGATGGGAATAAAATTATTAACTCAAAAGAACCGCCGTGCCTTCTATCCATATATGGACAGCAAGGATGAAGAAATTCCTTCAGCCTCCGATTATGTAGAATTCACATGATCATTCTGTGGAAATAATACCCCCAGCTCTGAATCTAAATATATGGCAACTCTTGTTTAACCTCCCATATCATTTTCTAGATTTAAAAATTCTATTGCAGCAAGAAACCCTCTGATAGTTCTTTAATCCAAAATGGAGCAAGGGAAAGGTAAGTAGGAACTGACAGTTAGATAAGGAGGAAGGAATAGGTTCAAAGCAAGACAAAGGAAGAAATAACAGACTAAGCTGCAAAGGTAGTAAAGAGTAAGAAACAGCACAACACAAGCAACAAGGAGAAATGCCAGCTTAGTTCAACCAGCAGGGCATAAAACCGAGTTTAAAACAAAACTATTTTCGAAACAAAAAAAAAAATACAATCTTTACCTTCCCATAACCACCTTTGCCCAGTACACGCAGAAGCTCAAAACATTCTGGTCGGATCTTTTCTGGACCTCGATTCACATTATTTTCAGAGATTTCAAACTTTTCACAGTGCTCCATATCCCTGCAAATCAGAAGAAAATACCCTTCAAATCACTCCACTATAAACTCTAAAATGGTAATTTATAGCAGCCCTCAAGTTGTGCAAGAGATGGCAAATAAAAGGTTGAAAAGAACACTTTCAACATAAAAGCACTATATTTTATTTTTCCCCTTCTCATTTTGCCCTCCCTTCCAGATTAGTACACCTGCACAATTTCCCAGTATCATTAGCTCTCTCATACCATAACCAAATAGAATTTATGCAAAGTTTGCAGATATTGGTGATTTGATCCAGCTAAGCCCAATCTGTATAATTTTGGCAAGATAGATTGTTTTAAAATCAGCAGCCAACAAAATAAGCAAAAATTCTTGCTACTCCCCCAACACCCAGTCCAAAAGTACAGAGGCCAACTGTTGTCAATTCAGCCTTTGGGGATGTAGTAAAAGACAGATTGGAGAGAACACATTTTTACTAGCCATTGGAGCAATCAGTGTATACAGATGCATCATCTAATAAATTAATCTTTCCATTTCTTATGCTATTTCCTGAAAGATTTTTTAAAAAGCAACAAAACCCAAACTCACAGTTCAAAGGGAACACCATGCTCCATGCAGTCACCATACTGCACCTGGAGAAAAGTACAGGCATTAGTATAATTTAATACAAAACAGATATTCCGCTTTTATTTTGTACAGTTCTCGCTGTTACCAATGTCCAACATTAAAGTTGCATAAATAGAATTACAATTAATTTATTTTCAAAGATCTCAAGAAGTTTACACAAGATAAAAGTAATCTTTCAGCAGTTGAATAGCTATTACATTCTCTCCCAAATGCTGGCTTGGACCCTGCCCCCACTGCATTCTTGCATGTCATTCCTTTCTGCTACTTTATTGTTCAGTTTTATTCAAAGCTTTTTCTAGAAGAGAGACCTGGAAGTGAATGAGTACAAGTTATTAAAGGTGGTACAGCAGTTTGAGGAAGATATTGATAAGATATACAGAACCCTGGACTTTCTGAAGAGAGCAGAGAGTACAGAAGAAAGATGTCACAGGTAACCATTAGAAATACTGGTCTAATCTGGAATAAAGGCAAAACACTACAGATGCTGGACATCTAAAACAAACGTAGAATGCTGAGTTTCTCCAGTGTTGTGTCTGATTCAATCTCAACTGGAGTTCCACATCCAATTTGGGACACTGTACTTTATTAAGGATTTGAAGACAGTGGAGAAGGTGCAGGAAAAACTCAACATCACTTCCAGGAATGAGGGACCATTCTCCTTAAAAAACTGATGGTTGAGAAATGATTTGATGTCAGTGTTCAAAATTGAGAGAGTGTGGGGCAGAGATCATCAGGAGATATTGTTCTCACAGAAGGGTCAGCAATGAAAAGCCACTCATTTGAAATTAGCGAGAAAAGCACAAAAGGACACCATGAGCAAAATCTTAGTCTTCTGTTTGTGATTCCTAAACTTAGTTATTAATTGATCATATGCCTGAATATATTTATCAATTACTTATTCTTTAACACTGGATATTTTTGGTTGCTACATTTCAGGCTACTTTTACAGTTTATCCTTACCCAAGTTAATTCTCAGTAAGTTCAGGGAATGAATTAATTCAGCACAATTTAGTTACTGATTTTAGCCTGCGCGTTTTCAATATTTCTGTCCCTCTGAAGGTAGGATGACATTGCAATGTAATTTAACTGACAAGCAATCACCAATGGCATTTTATAATAGGAAGTATTAAGCAATTATGATAAATCACAACTAACATTCTTTTACTTTTTTGCACGTCTAGAGAAGTTAACAACCTGTTTTGAAAGGTTCCAGACAGATTCACCAGTACGTAAACACTGGTTCAAAGATTTTCAAAAAGATCCAGTGAATTTAAACACTATTAAATTCAATTAAATGCTGACTGTCAGAGGCACGCACGAACAAATTCTTACGAGAATGGCACGGTCCTTTGACATAGCTTCCATGGCTGTCATTCCATTAACACTAAAAAAAAATTTGCAGGTCTAAGGAAATAGTGAAAGGAGGGTATTTGGTGAGGTGACCATAGGCTTGGTCAAGCAGTTGTAATAAAGAGATTCACAAAGAAGGTAAAGAGATGAAGGGAAATTGAAGTAGACAATTCCAGAATGTGCTGCCTAGGCAACTGAAGACACAGCTAGCAATTAAAGACCAGGATTGATGAGCAAAGATATACCAATGGAGAAATATTTCAGCAGAGCTGGGAACTGAAGATAAGGATAAGGATAATGTTGGAAGTGCATACAGGTGATGTTGAGGAGGTATTCAAACAAATGAGTTTCAAAAGGATGGGAACCCAACGCAGGTAAGCGATGACAGCAGTAAAGACAACAAACAAAATAAAAAGGTATACAATCGGGTACAGGCTGCAGAATTTTGGATGATCTGATATTTACATGGTGTGAAAATGAGTGGCTTGCCACTAGGATTCCCTTAAACATTCTTTAGTCCTCTTCTAAAGGTGTTTATTCAAGATTGAATACAACTCAACACGGACTAACAATGCTACTGCACTTAAATGAAATGGTTATTCCTACTGCATCAGCCCAATGAGTACCAGGAAGCTTATTTCACATCCAGGCCTAACTCTGCAAGTGTGATTGTCATATAGTTGAGACGCACATTAGGTATGGCTAACTAATTATTGCTTTAACAAACAATTCAGTGTATACAGCACCTCAGTTACAGCCCCAATCATATTCAATTCTACAGAAATAGCTGCAAATATTTAACCATGAGAGCATCAAAGCAGGGTCTCATAAGGATTCTTCGCCTCACACCATTACGAACTAACCAGACTGAATTATTTTGCAGCTAGTAAATTGTGAATCACCCCATCTCAAATTTCAGAATGAATGCAATGACAATTTATACCCTTGAATAAGGGTGGCTGCCTTGAAATACACAGATTCTAGCAAACAAAGTATCACCCATACGTCACGTTGAAAAACGTTGCATTCTCTTTTTTGGTTCTCCCTGCCATCGGCATTTTGCCATGTTACAGAATGTATTCCTTATCATAGGGCATTAATCAGGATTGTTCTTGTCTTTAGAGCAGCTACTAATTCTGGACTCTGTTCATCAATCCAACTGTACAAATGAAGTGTTTTTTTTCTGTCCCATCATTTTAGTTTAACCCAGTTGGACACAATTGACCGCATAAAAGATTTTCCAAGGCTTCCTGTTTGGATTGGGACCTTACCCCAGTATGGTAGAGAACTTCTCAGCCAAGTTAGTGTATTAATAGAATTATAGCTTCTACTGCCATAAAACTTTATGCTACGTTGTTCTATATGATCTATGTCTACTATATTCTCTATGTATTAGTTTAAAAAACTGCAAAAACAAACAAGACAAAAAAAAAAGTTGTCTTTTAAAAGTAGCAAAGTCAAATTACTTGTACAACAGAGGATTTGCTGACATTACCTCCAGATGTCAAATACACAATAACACTGCCAGTAATTTTCTGGCACCTCATGATACAACAATGTTGAATGTTCGTACAAATAGAGTCAACTAATCTCAGAACTGTTATTGTTCCCAGGTCACACGATTATATGATGGGTGATCAGTTCAAATTCCCTTTTGTAAGGATTTCTGGAAAACGTACCATCGCTACAGAGATTGTATCCCCTTCAATATTTTCCAACAGCCTGCGGCCTTGGCCACAGGAAATGATATAATTAAGCAGCTAAACATATTTCTTCCTTTGCGCGCAAAACAAAACTAAGACAAATCCAGACTTTCCAAATTCTCTACCCCTTCATGACGATATGACTTTGCTCCTACTAGGTGTCCTCCGGGACCTTATTTTGTTACTCTCAAGGGTGAATTGGAGCAGTTAGAGAAACATAAAGCAGAGTCCTTGCTTGTTACCCACTGACTGACTGGTACAAACACCTGGGTTGCAACACAGTCCTTTGTCAGCTATCAGCTGTCCCTCCATTAGTCGAACACACCAGATTCAAAAAAGTTCCAGATTCAAATTCAATTCCAGAACATAAGCAAAGAAATACAGTACTGCACTCCCCATTTGCTCTCTTACATGGATGTAAAAGATTCCATAGGACTACTTTGGAAATCAGGTGGAGGGGAGGGGTATGTACTCTTCTAAATATTTATCCAATAACATCCAGAGAGAGAGACAGAATGAATCTGGAGCTTCCTGTACATATTGGCTGCCATGTTTCCTAACTACAGCAGTGGCAGCACTGCAAGAGTACTTCACTGGCCGTAAAGCACTTTGGTACACCCTGTGGTGGCAAACTGCACTACAGAAATGTAAACATCTCTTTCTTCTTTCCCGAAACTCACCACCTTGGCACTCAAATTTGAGGGGCACTTTGTCCCTAGCTGTTAACTATCAGCCATCACTCTCCATGACAAAGCCTTTGCTGATCAGAGTTCACTTGCCAACCAATCTGTACTCCCCTCTCATGCAGTATAGATACCAGTTTTCCCCTTTGAATTGGTTTTCTTTTGAATTGTCCTGATGTGTACAAGACAAAATGTGTCTTTCTGCAGCAATATAGAGTTCATCAACTTCCCTAGCTACCACCTCAGGCTGGGTCCAGAAGCAATTAATTTTACAACCAACTGAGCAAAACCAGTTACTTCTGCAGTCTTTTCCAACTATACATTGCCACAAATTCTTCCGCTCCTCCAGCACCTCCTTTACTTTTTATCTCATGTTGTCTCTATTCCATCACTGGTATCTCTTCATACAGCTCTGTGACCCTGTCATATGAAAATTCCAACCTAAAGTTCCTTAACCATACCATTCTGTTTGCAAAAAATCTCAATCAAAAAAAAAACTTATTCCTTCAATCATGTCACTGGGCCCCAGGTGCTTTTTGCATCTTCCTGATATGCACATTTATTGTTTCCCAACATGACAAACAACTTCACAACATCTTTTGATGCAAGAGGACAGTTACTGAGATACAAGCTTTTGAATTGAGCCAGTTACAGCTGGAGGGCAATAACTGACAGTGACACCCTTGGTAGGAAAAAATCTCTGGCAACCCGTTTATTGCTTACAAACACCAGAAAAAGAGAGAGGCTGGCTTACATGATGATAGAATTAGGACTTGGCTGTGAAGTCTGCTGACACTTAATACCTAAGCTTTCTCACAATAAACTGCCACTCGGGTGGAAAGGGGCTCGTACCAGTGGAAACGGCTTCCAAATTATAATTAGCATCTTGAAATGGGAGAATAATTGTAAAAAACAACAGTGACATAGCTCATTACTGCATGAATGCCATAAGCCAAGCAGCTACAGAATTTTATTTGGAGACAATTACCATCTACAGAATCAAGAATAAATATTCATGATAAATACAGGGAAAACAGTTGGTGAGGATCTAAGCAATTTAAAACAAACTCCCACCTCCAATTCATCAAATGTCTTGCCTTATCGTCTACCAGTAAACATCTTATTTGGAAAAACCAAGGAAAAGATCATCTATCTACCTTGATCTTGGAAAGCTGTATATGCAACTAGAAATATTCAAAATAAAATCCTTGGTATAACTTGCTGTTGTTATTTGAAGAGAAAGCTAGCAAAAGAAAGCCAAAAGATAGGTCTTTATGACTGCAAACAAAATATAATTACTGTAGAAGCACCCAAACAATTAATGCACCAAGCAAATGGCTGAACCATACAGAAAGTCACAGGTTTAATGACAAGCTATTATCAGCCATGAAGGGACACCAAAGTGCTACAAATGATCTTTTTACTCCTTAGTAGAAGCAGAATCCTGATACTAATCCAATAATTCACAGGGAGTGCCAATACTACATTTGGCATTAGCAGTGCGGTCAGGAAAAAAAATAGATTGATGGCAACTCTACTAATTATATTCCAACAACTTGTGCTAAAAAGGATCAGACTTGACAATGGTGCTCCAGCAGTTGAACATTTCATGATCATCAACCACCAGGTATCAAATGTACTTCTACTGAAGATACCAACTGGCAACTTACATTATTGATCCCTTGTTTGGGTATGAGTCAAAACTGCTAGCTAGTCTTTGAAGGGATAAAAAGTAAAATCACCAACATCACAATTACTAGAAATAGGTTAAAACTTTGAGTCACTGATATAGTATTTTTGCAGGTAGCTTATTCACTTCAAGCATTTAAAATATTGTGCATAATGGGGTATTGCATATAGTGAATAATCTGCAGCTCCAAAGATCTGCACAATACAATATTTTCCATGCTTCAATATTACAGAAGTTTATGGGGGGAGGCAATGGACTCGTGGTATATTGCTGGACTGTTAATCCAGACACCCAGGTAACATTCTGGGGTCCTGGGTTCAAATCCCACCACAGCAGATGGTGGAATTTGAATCTGAATTCAATAAATGCCTGAAATTAAGATTCTAATGATTACCACGAATCCATTGCCGACTGTCGGAAAAACCCATCTGGTTCACTAATGTCCTTTAGGGAAGGAAACTGCCATCCTTACCTGGTCTGACCTACATGTGACTCCAGACCCACTACAAAGTGGTTTGCTCAACTGCCTTCTGGATAATTAGGGATGGCAACACATGCTGGCCTAGCCAGTGATGCCCTCATCCCATGAACGAATTTAAAACAAAACAGATCTGATGCAAAAACACAATATTTTGACTTCATGATGTAAATATGTAGCCTGCATATGATGCGTGCCACTTTTGGGGAAAGGGTATAATTAATTACTTGTAAATAACTTTCTTTCACTACTCTCACCTAGTGAGCGACACTTTTACTTAGGCTGGGTACTGCCTGGAGGTGAAAAGATGCAGTCAATAACAGACGTTTGAACCATTCAAAAGATTATTCACCTTTCTACATTTTGCAATTCATTTATTACCAATAGGAATAATTGACAACATACACACAATACATCACAACATTTATTTACATTGAAAACTCAAGCCTTATCTTGTGTGACTCACTTCAGCTTCTTTCCAGCAGCCCATAAGTCTGTCATACTTCATCCCATGTTTCAAATGTGGTGCTTTAGTTTCAGTATGTATTTTAATAGTTTCAAAATTTATGAATATTCAAATTTGCCAGAGGGATGTCCTGGCATATGGACAGCATGAAGAGACGATGAATGATCTTTTCAAGAAAGAAATTACAGACACAATGTATATTGACGGGGTTAAAATCCATCCAGGAAAAGGCTCATTGACCCAAACCTATTACATGTTCCAAGTGACCAAACAGAAGCAAAATTTCTGAATGCAAAAAATACAAAGAGCAGCATATTATCAGGTTTGACAGCATATAGGGAGAGGTTAAGGTCAACCCGGTTTCATCCCCTACAAATCTGCAAAATATTTCCAGCAATTTCTGCTTTATATTTCTAATTGCCCAATCACCTCCAATAGAAGCTCCGCTTGATAAAGCATCCTGCCAAGTATTTCATAGAATCATAGAACCTACAGCGAGGAAGCAGGCCATTCGGCCCATCAAGTCCATAACTGTCCTCCAAAGAGCACCCCTCCTGGACCCATACCCCTAATCCTGCACTTCCCATGGCTAATCCACCTAACATACACATCCTTGGATACTATGGGCAATTTAACATGGCCAATCCAACTAACCTGCACATCTTTGGACTGTGCAAGGAAACCAGGCCACCCTAAGGAAACCCGAGCAGACACAAGGAGGACATACAAACTCCACACAGTCACTAAAGGGTGGAATCAAACTTGGGCCCCTGGCCCAGCGAGGCAACAGTGTTAACCAGAAGAAAAAGACTACGCAAAAACGATATGCTCCAGCATTTACGAAACTCCATTACAAAAGAGTTGAGATGATCCGACATGTCAATAACAGTTAACAAAAAATCATTTCAAAATCTTAAACAAACTTATCTAACCCACACTACAGCGCAGTACTTGAATACTAAATCAGAAATGCTTCCGCCTGACAGTGGTCACTGAATTGCTATACTTTTAGCAGTTTCTTTCCCACAATTTCAGAGATCCTTCATGCCTAATTAATTTTATGGCAACTTGTTGTGTTTCGCAGTAGACAGAATATTGCTAACATACAGCTTACATTAGGGAGCCACTGTTTGCAAAGTTGCCACTCACTTTTGTTCATTTTTCTTTATAACCATCTAACTGTGTGTGCAGGCAGCATAAAAGTAGAACTTTTTCCACGCTGGATATAATAAATATATTTGCTTTAGTTTGGGAAATGCATTTTAAAAACTTCCTGTGGAATGTACCAATTGCAACAAAGCAAACAGGAGACCTACACAAGGACATCCCCAGTAACCCGAATATTCAAATAAAACAAAGAACTGAGGATGCTGGAAATCTGAAACAAAAGCAGAAATTGCTGTAGAAACTCAGCAGGTCTGGCAACAGCCGTGGAAAGAAAACAGAGGCCTGTAACCCTTTTCAGAACTGGAAGCTGCTTTCAGTTTTAGTTGTGTCTAGTTCTTATTTGCCTGTCGGAAATCTCAGATCCAGGAAGATGTATAACTTCCAGCTGCCACAGCTAGCTTTGTATTTCCACCTCTCTAATGTTGTTATCCATCCACATGTCCAATATACAGGCTTACATAAACCGTGATTTCCTCCAATAAAATATCAAGACCAAAGTTACTGTTGGTCCCTTCAGTTAGCCTCACTCCACCTACAGTTAAATTTTTTATTTCTTTGTTGTGGCAAGACTCCACCACACTCATTGTTGGATTTCAATCTTCCACACACCTCAACCAAAATTCCACCACCAGCTCCTATAAATCATAGCAACTGTTCAGGCTCAGTTGCAATTTTGGTTCTAAACTTGACCTCACACTTTGAGCAGGATACCATTCACTTAGACAAGGGCAGAAAATATTTACAATTATAGGAAGGACAAGTGATTTCAATTACGTGGAGACTAGAGAAATTGATTTTCTTCTTAAAACTAGGTGATTAACTTATTCAAAATTAGCAAGGTTTTAGACAGAATGTGAAAAAAAATGTTTCCACATCAGCAACTAGATGACACATATTTAAGGTAATTAGCAAAAAAACTGAAGAGATGAGAATTAGACAACAAGTATCAGTGATCTTGAATATACCATGTTTTCAGGCAGCACAAGGAGAAATAGTAACTTTCAAAATGGATTGAGAGATACTCAACATACAGCAATTTGGAAAGGGAATGACAATAGAGAGCTCATTTAAATGAGTCAGCATAGGCACAATGGGCTGAATGGTCTCCTCTTGCACTGTATCATTCTACGATTTAAGCACCACTCAGTCCTAACATTGCCAAACTACAAGGGTTCTGGTTCCCAACACCTCCAACTAAAATGTTCATCCTAATGTTGACTCATATTGTTTCTTTGCACTTCAAAGAACCTTCCTTAGCCTTACATACAGATCCCAAAGTTCTTAATCCTTCTAAACTCTGGCATTGCATGTTCCCACATCATCTCCTTGTCACATGATGGATGCACATGTTTTTAGTCTTCTAAGCTCCACACGCAATTTCCTTCGCAAAACCTCCCAACTCAAGAAGTTCTCATTAAACACTGGGGAAGGGAGATGAAAGCACTTGACATCAAGGTAGTATTTGACCAAATGTGGCATCAAGGAGCTCCAGCATAACTAGAGTCAGTGGGAATCAGGAGGATCTCTCTCTACTGAATACAGTCATACCTTGCACAAAGGTTAATGGCTGTAATTGTTGAGGTCAGTTAACTCAGTTCCAGAATATCTCTGCAGGAGATCCTCAAGGGAATAACTTGGGCCTAAACATCTTCAACTGCTTTGTTAATCCATCACAAGGTCAGAAATGGGGACATTCTCTGATGATTGCACAATGTTCAGTACTTGTGACCCCTCAAATGGTCCATATCCAAATGTAACAAGATCTGAATAATATCAAGGGTTGGGCTGAAAAGTGGCAAATAACATTCGCATCACACAAGTACCAGGCAATCTCTCTTTTTGGAGATGGTCAATCTAATCACTGTCCCTTGACATTCAAAGACATTGCTGAATCCCTCACTGTCAACATCCTTGGAGTCACCATTGACCAGAAACTGAATTAGTCTAGCCACAAAAATACTGCGGCTACAAGAGCAGGTTAAATGAAGTCCAGGAATACTGATGCAAGTATTTCAACATAATTCACACAGCGCATCTCAAGTGTGATAGAATAGTCTCCAGTTGTCTGGATGAATGAAGCTCCAACAGCACTCAAGAAGCTTCATTCTATACAGGACAAAAATGTTTTTTTTTTGAGGGGTGGGGGTACAGTTGTAAAGGATACAATATCTTGACAATTCCAAATCGCAATTTAATGCTAATAGCCAAACCTAAAACATACATAAATTTATCAGACACCAAAAACACCTCCAAATATTCACCAATATTTGCTGCAAATAGGTGGAAGTTGCAGTGTTTTGCATGTAAACTATCATCCACGCTGATAACAGGGCCAGATTCAGCCACGATCACAACTTTCATGCAAATAATGGCAAGAACCAAGGTACCGTCTAGTAAATTGCACTCAAGCACAAATCAGCACCTTCAGAAGAACTTGCAAGCCAGCCAAAACTAACCTTTGTACAAAATGTCATGCAGATATGGATAGCAGAGAACCCAAATTTCAAATGCATGCCTCTAAACAAATTTCTCCACCAAATCAAAATCTGGCTTGAGAAATCTTCATTCCACAACAATAGAATCTTTGCATTGAAAGAAAGCAAAACTTTGCAGAGAACTATCCTCAAATAAGAAGCAAACTTCCTATAACTTTGTAACTGAAACCAGATTTACTCAGTCATTAAACCATTCCCATCACATAGTATGAGAACCAGTACAGTTGTAGGCATAGTTTGCCAGAGTACTGGCAAAAAAAAACTGCATCTATGCCAAGACTGCATTAGAACAAAGCACTAAGAGGTGCGCAAGAACAGTTAAGGGCAATAGACTGTACATTTATTTCTCCTTCAAAAGCATGTGGCACCTGCTCAATACCTTGAAACAGTGAAACTAGAATTAGGAACTCACCAAGCAAGCAATTACAGGTACATTGTCAGTTGCAACATAAATAGCCAAATTTGTGGATATTTTGCAGCTGTGTTCACATAATATAGACAGGATGGCAAAAGAAACAGAAATGACATGGGGAAAACCATTTTTACACATTAGATGGTTAGGGCATCCAGAATGCACTGCTTGAGCCATGTGGCAGAGGCAGTTTTAAACTTGGATCTCTACAAGTTAAAACTGGATAGTTATTTGAAAACATCTGTAGGGCTCTAGTTTAAAAAAAAAGGCTGGAGAGTGGGACTAATGCAAAGAGCCAACATGGATACAACAGACCAAACTGGGTCCTCTCAAGCTGCAACTGTGCCATGATTCTATAAATCACACTGGGGTCAGACAGTGCTCATCTTTCTCCAAACTAAATGCCATGACACATGATAAGTCAGTTGTCCTAAGTATCACAAATGTTATCTTTTACCAGATAAAACTTACAATGGATTTAGGAGAATTATCACAACACTTAATCATTCTGTCCTCAGACAGAACAAATTGATTCAGGAAAAAGGGGTAGATGTACTGGGCAGGCATATCAGGATTAACTTTTCCACTCCACATATTCTCTTAACAGCCCATTCAGCTACAACACATTCAAGTTTTAATAGAGGCACAAAAAGTATGTTTCAGGTGTCAGTAATTACACGTAGCGGGGAGTAATTTAGAAGCTAGCTACTCAGTTGCAGTTGATAGACAACTCTAATTTTAAACTGGAGTGTACGCAGGGAAGCAATGGGTAACGTGGTCAGCCTCGACGGCCAGATTCTTTGTCGAAGGCAATTTTCTCCTATTTCGAGCCAAGGGGAATCACAGAGCTCGGACAGGTGCAACCAGCAATGCCACGTTGCGAGTACAGTAAGATGTTTCACTATTGAGAAAGGGTTTCTTCAACAAAATGCTACATAGATTTCTCCAAATGCAGCAAAGGGAAAGAAGGAAAAGCTGCACTGAAGAGGGCAAGAATCTCACACGTGATTAAAAAATCTTTCGCGTTTGAGGACAAACCCTCAGTTGTTTGACCCGAAGCTGGGCTGGAAACACACGTACACTTCTGTGAATTTTATCCCGTGCTCCTACATCGCATTAAGTAAAAGGCAGTCGAGCGCGGGTTGCTTGTGCGTTCTATGGGGTTTATTTCATGGTTCGAGCTTTCCGCACCTGTCTCTCTCCCTAGGTTTAGCCGCTTCCTCTCCTCGAGCTCCAAGGAGCTGCTGTCACGAGCGGGGCAGGGAGCGGGCAAGGGGGACGCCGGCGCGAGGCGGCTGTCGCGAGCTCCAGACGTTCGGTTCCCCACCTGCCAAGGATCGGGGAGGTTCCGAGCGCACCGTGCTGCTACTGCTCCTCCCTACTATAACAGGTAGGCCTACATCCTCCTTTAACGCCGCTCTTCACACCACCAGCCCAGGCCTCAATCGCCCTCTCGGGCCATTTATTGTTGCTGGGAAGGGAGTGAGTGTGAAGTGGTCCCTTCTCAGGCATTCCCTCCCTTCCCTCCGGCCTACTCCACAGGCCTCGCCTTCCCCTGAGGCAGCGACAACACCGGGTTCTCCTCTGCCTCACTGCCCCCACCCAACCGCCCGCCGCGCCAATTCCCTTTCTTCTCTTTACCCCTTCCAGCTCCTCATCCGAAACGGCTTCTTCCTGCTGGTACTCAGGGTCCAAGTCGATGTCGAACACCCCGGCCATGTCCCCCGCTCGTGTTCACTCTCGCTCGCTCGCTCCGTGCGTCGCTCTCTCGTTTCCCCCGTCCCCGGCTTCGCTCCCTCATGGGTTCCACTCGCCCACCATCACTGCCGACGCATGCGCGGCCCTCGGGTTGAGGAGCGCGCTCCCGCTGGCTGGCTCCATTCCCTTCCCTCCCGGGAGAACAGGCGTGCGCGCGCACTACGTCGCGGCGCTACCTTCGGGTTGTGGTAAAAAGGGAGTGGCGATCATGCGCAGTCTCGATCAGCCCCCGCTTGGCGCAGAACCCCCTCGGAGCCAGCAGGGGTGCGTGGTGCGCAGGAGCAAACCAGCTCTTCTTCAAGTCTACCTATCAGATTTGACTGACATTGAAGTGTCTTGGAGCGTCGTGGTCGTGTCGCTACCTCAGAGGCCGGAGTCACAGGTTCAAGTCTCGCCTGTCACCACAAGTGTGTTCTAACCTCTGAGAGGTTGATCAGAAAATATCCTGATAGGCCTTGAAGTCCAACTCCATCACAGGTTAATCTCTCCCCTGAGAGAAGGTTTCTGATAGTCACATTTGAAATGTGCATTGTTAGCCAAGGCAAAGAGTTTAAAAGGGCTAGGAATTCTGAAAAGAAGGGTTACTGGCTGGAACTACGTTTTCACTTCACAGATGCTGCCAGACCTGGTGAGTTTTCCTAGCAATTTCTAGTTGTGGCATGAGCATAAAAGATCCTCCTAATGAGTGTGGACAGAGTTCCTGATTGCTGACACCACACGATCCGCTCCTGCTTGAGTAAGGAGGTGCCTGGTCTCCAGAAGTTCTTAGCATGCCAGTAACTTGGGACACTTATTCCTCCACCAGCTGTAGTGCTCTTCCAGTGAACTGCTCACCAGATTGAGCTCTGAAACTTTCTAAATGTGGTATTCCCACTAAGGCATCAGTATCTGACAGGTGCGGGATGTAGGAGGTAGCCTTGCTGATACTTCCTCTGAGGCCCTGGAACTCTCCTCCTCTGAGACCAAGTAGTGGTTTCTGGCAGAGGAGGCCATTTCTCTGCCAGGGTCTCAGACATCCGACTGGTACCTACAAGAACAAGGAAGAGAAAATCTTGAAGCCAGTGGTTAGAAGTGGTATGTAATGAATTGCACTGACAGCGGAGTTAGTGTGAAATAAAATGCAGCATGAATGTCTCAGCATCTCTGCAGGGGTGTGGATGGTCACTTCCTGTGAGGGACAGGATTCTGTCCTTGGGGCTGAGGAACCTGATGTCGGGTACCTGTTCACATATCTAAGGCCTTTGCACTAGTGGGTGGCATGGCTGTTAGTGCTAGTGCCAGTGGTCAAAAGGTGGTGTGGTGACCTGGGCAAATGAGTAGGCACTGCAGAGGCCATGAAGGGTTAGTGACATGGAAGGTTGGGGGGGGGGGGGGGGGGGGGGGGTGGGGGGGAACAAGTATTGGTGAGGGAAGATGTTGGAGACAATAGTGAAAGTGTTAGAGCGTGAGCCTTGATGTGAGGTGGGTGCAATAGCAGAGATAGAGTGAGTGTGAGGTAACAGAAAGAAGAATGTGGCACAAAAACAAGGTTGCTGGAAAAGCTCAGCAGGTCTGGCAGCATCTGTGAAAGAAAAAAACAGAGTTAACGTTTCGGGTCCGGTGACCCTTCCTTAGAACTGCAGTTACGTTAACTCTTTTTCTCCTTCACAGATGCTGCCAGACCTGCTCAGCTTTTCCAGCGACCTTGTTTTTGTTCCTGATTTACAGCATCCACAGTTCTTTCGGTTTTTAGAAGAATGTGGCACTTACCCTGATGGAGCAGAGAAGACCTTGTGATTAGTTGGCTATTCCTCTGGATCGTGGAGACCACACTAACCTCGGTGGCAACATTAGACAAAGTTCCAGGGTGTGGTGGTATGGTCTCGTCTGCCAGCCTTCTGGCAATAGGACAGCATTCCACTGGCCCACCCCATCAACTACAACTTCCAGATCTCCATTAGAGAACCACTGTGTCATTTTTCTCTTTTCTGACCTATTCTGAATGAATGTTCATCATCTTTGGAATGCCAGTTGTATTTTAAAATGTAAAAAGAAGACAAGGTGTGGAGCTGGATGAACACAGCAGGCCAAGCAGCATCAGAGGAGCAGGAAGGCTGACGTTTTGGGCTTAGACCCTTCATCAGAAATGGGGGAGGGGAAGAGGGTTCTGAAATAAATAGGGAGAGAGGGGGAGGCGGATAGAAGATGGATAGGTGGAGAGGAGATAGATAAGTCAGAGGTGGGGATGGAGCCAGTAAAGGTGAATGTAGGTGGGGAGGTAGGGAGGCGATAGGTCAGTCCAGGGAGGACGGACAGGTCAAGGGGGCGGGATGAGGTTAGTAGGTAGGAAATGGGGGTGCGGCTTGAGGTGGGAGGAGGGGATAGGTGAGAGGAAGAACAGGTTAGGGAGGCAGGGATGAGCTGGGCTGGTTTTGGGATGTGGTTGGGGGAGGGGAGATTTTGAAGCTTGTGAAATCCACATTGATATCCTACCTGCTAACCTCATAGAACTGAAGACTATAATCCATTTTTCCCCCATATCAGAACACAAGATCTCAAACAATAATAATACATTATGAAACTTCATCACGCCTCCACATAGAAAACAAAATAAACAGGTATCTTTAAGAGGCATCAGAGATGATAGGAACTGCAGATGCTGGAGCATCAGAGATAACAAGGTGTGGAGCTGGATGAACACAGCAGGCCAAGCAGCATCATAGGAGCAGGAAAGCTTGACGTTTCGGGCCTAAACCCTTCATCAGAAATGGAGGTGGGGAAGAGGGTTCTGAAATAAATAGGGAGAGAGGGGGAGGTGGATAGAAGGTGGATAGAGGAGAAGATAGGTGGAGAGGAGACAGACAAGTCAAAGAGATGGGGATGGAGCCAGTAAACGTGAGTGCAGGTGGGGTGGTAGGGAGGAGATAGGTCAGTCCAGGGAGGATGGACAGGTCAAGGGGGTGGGATGAGGTTAGTAGATAGGAGATGGGGGTGGGGCTTGAGGTGGGAGGAGGGGATTGGTGAGAGGAAGAACAGGTTAGGGAGGCGGGGACAAGCTGGGCTGGTTTTGGGATGCGGTTGTGGGAGGGGAGATTTTGAAGCTTGTGAAATCCACATTGATACCATTGGGCTGCAGGGTTCCCAGGCTAAATATGAGTTGCTGTTCCTGCAGCCTTCGGGTGGCATCATTGTGGCACTGCAGGAGGCCCAGGATGGACATGTCGTCTGAGGAATGGGAGGGGGAGTTGAAATGGTTCGCGACTGGGAGGTGTAATTGTTTGTTGCGAACTGAGCGCAGGTGTTCCGCAAAGCGGTCCCCAAGCCTCCACTTGGTTTCTCTGATGTAGAGGAGGCCATAACGGGTACAGCGGATGCAGTATACCACATTGGCAGATGTGCAAAGTCTTCTTGGGGCCTGGGATGGGGGTGAGGGAGGAGGTGTGGGGGCAGGTGTAGCACTTCCTGCGGTTGCAGGGAAAAGTGCCGGGTGTGGTGGGGCTGGAGGGGAGTGTGGAATGGACCAGGGTGTCACGGAGAGAGTGGTCCCTCCGGAAAGCAGACAAGGGTGGGGAGGGAAAAATGTCTTTGGTGGTGGGGTCGGATTGCAGATGGCGGAAGTGTCAGAGGATGATGTGTTGGATCCGGAGGTTGGTGGGGTGGTACGTGAGGACGAGGGGGATTTTTTTTGGTTGTTATTGCGGGGACGGGGTGTGAGGGATGAGTTGCGGGAAATGCGGGAGACACGGTCGAGGGCGTTCTCAACCACTGTGGGGTGGGGGGGGGGAAGTTGCGGTCCTTGAAGAATGAGGACATCTGAGATGTACGGGAGTGGAATGCCTCATCCTGGGAGCAAATGCGGCGGAGGCGAAGGAATTGGGAATAGGGGATGGCATTTTTGCAGGAAGGTGGGTGGGAAGAGGTGTATTCTAGATAGCTGTGGGAGTCGGTGGGCTTGAAATGGATATCAGTTTCTAGGTGGTTACCCGAGATGGAGACAGAGAGGTCCAGGAAGGTGGGAGAGGTGTTAGAGATGGTCCAGGTGAACTTAAGGTTGGGCTGGAAGGTGTTGGTGAAGTGGATGAACTGTTCAAGCTCCTCATGGGAGCACGAGGCAGTGCCGATACAGTCATCAATGTAACGGAGGAAGAGGTGGGGTTTAGGGCCAGTGTAGGTATGGAAGAGGGATTGTTCCATGTAAACTACAAAGAGGCAGGCATAGCTTGGGCCCATGCAGGTACCCATGGCCACCCCCCTTGTCTGTAGGAAGTGGGAGGAATTGAAAGAGAAGTTGTTGAGGGTGAGGACGAGTTCGGCTAAGCAGATGAGGGTGTCAGTGGAGGGGGGACTGGTCAGGTCTGCGGGACAGGAAGACGCGGAGGTCCTTTAGGCCGTCTGCATGGGGAATACAGGTGTATAGGGACTGGACGTCCATAGTGAAAATGAGGTGTTGGGGACCGGGGAATTGGAAGTTCTGGAGGAGGTCGAGGGCGTGGGTGGTGTCACGGACATAGGTACGGAGTTCCTGGACCAAGGGGGAGAAAATGGAGTCGAGGTAGGTGGAGATAAGTTCGGTGGGGCAGGAGCAGGCGGAGACAATGGATCGACCAGGGCATTCAGGTTTGTGGATTTTGGGAAGGAGATAGAAGCGGGCGGTGCGGGGTTGCGGAACGATGAGGTTGGAGGCTGTAGGTGGGAGGTCACCTGAGGTGATGGTTTGGTGCTCAGGGGTGGGGTCATGATCCAGGGGGTGGTAGGAGGAGGTGTCGGAGAGTTGGCGCCTGGCCTCAGCGATGTAGAGGTCAGTGCGCCATACTACAACTGCGCCTCCCTAGTCCGCGGGTTTTATGGTGAGGTTGGGATTGGAGCGGAGGGCTGCCCGTTCTGTGGGGGAGAGGTTGAGGCGATTGAGGTCTTGACGGCAGTTGGAGATGAAGAGGTCGAGGGAAGGTAGGAGGCCTTGGGGTGGTTTCCAGGAGGAGGGCTTGTGTTGGAGGCGGGAGAAGGGGTCGGTAGAGGGAGGGTTAGGTTCACGGTTGAAGAAGTAAGTGTGGAGGCGGAGGCAGCAGAAAAACTGCTCAATGTCCAAGTGTGAGCGGTATTCGTTGATGTGTGGGTGGAGGGGGATGAAGGTGAGCCCTTTACTGAGGACTGACCGTTTGTCCTCAGTAAGGGGGAGGTCTGGGGGGATGGTGAAGACTCGGCAGGGCTCAGTGTTGCTGTCGCCTCTGGACCTGCTGGCTGTGGAGGTAGTGGGTGGAGCGATGTCGGCGTCGGCACTGGGCGGGGGTGCGACGGCGTCAGTGGTGGGCGGGTTTGTGACGGCGTTGGCGGTGGGTGGAATTGCGTTGGTGGTGGTGGGCGGGGTTGCATCGGCGTCGCCAGTGGGCGAGGTTGCGTTGGCAGAGGATGGAGTAGTGTTGGCGTCAGCGGTGGGCGGAGTTGCATTGCCGGTGGGCAGAGTTGTGCCCGCGTCTGTGATGGGTGGAGCAGCGTCGGCGGTGAGCGGAGCAGGGTAGGTGGCGGCAGCAGCGGTGATGGTAGTGTCTGTGGTATTGGTCTCGGAGATGGAGGCGGTGGCTTCAGCATCCCTCTTCCCCTCCCCCATTTCTGATGAAGGGTCTAGGCCCAAAACGTCAAGCTTTTCTGCTGCTTGGCCTGCTGTGTTCATTCAGCTCCACACCTTGTCATCTTTAAGAGGCATTTTCAGTTTCTATTATGATTTCCCGTATCAACATTTTTGTTTTACTTATCCAGATTTTATTTCAATAATGATTATGTTTACAGCAAATATATAAGATTTCTCATAACAACCATGTTATCCTTGTGTCTTTTTAAATCACAAATTAACTCCCCTCTCAGTTGGCTCATGAAAATTCTCCTGCCCTGATACTGTCAATTGTTTGCACAATTGAATATTTGTTAGCGTGCATTCAACTTGCTTGAAAAGTAACTGACTGGTCATTTGATTGCCATCTCCTAAAACAACACAGATATCTCTGGCATCAACAGGCATTTGAAGGCTTATGATAACCCAGTTATGCTAAAACTGGTGGGGTATTTAGTTCAAATTTCACATTGTCAAAGGCACTCCAGCATTCCTCTGTATATTCAAATGTCTTTTTCTTTGACAAACATGCTAAATAAACCACTACAGTACTGAAATTTGGGATAACCTCTGCTAAAATCTACTTACACCAAAATACTGCAAAATTTCTCATTCTGTCTTTGGCACTAGAAATTCTAAGATAGCACTTATTTTTGTTTCTCTGGGTGCTACTTGGCCTCTCCCACGCTGACCCAAATAAGTCCTTTGTTAAGAGATAAAAGGTACTGCAGATGCTGGAGAATCCGAGATAACAAGCATGGGGCTGGATGAACACAGCAGGTCAAGCAGCATCATAGGAGCAGGAAAACTTGACGTTTCGGGCCTA
>JAHRHZ010000066.1:25262387-25272797 GCA_024137785.1 Ginglymostoma cirratum | reverse complement strand
AGAACCCTCTTCCCCTCCCCCCTTTCTGATGAAGGGTTTAGGCCCGAAACGTCAAGTTTTCCTGCTCCTATGATGCTGCTTGACCTGCTGTGTTCATCCAGCCCCATGCTTGTTATCTAAGTCCTTTGTTAAATTCACTTTTAGCTAATCTTGTACCTTAACTGGCTCTTTGTAAATGACCAATCAATTAATTAAAATATTGAAAAATGCTCCTGTCAGGTTTGGCTTAGCACAATGAAATCATTGATATATACAACACGATCATATAATCAGCAGAGTACCTTGTTGGTTGAAAAGTTGCTGGTACATATTACATTCCAAATGACATGACTTTACATTGATAAAGTTCCCCTTTGGCTGTATTGGTCAATGAAACTTGCCAAAATCCCTTTAATAAGTCATTTTTATAACAAAGCAGACATTCCCAATCCTCCCAATAAAGTTCTCCAGTTTTGGAATCTAGTATGAATCATATTGATCCATCACAATATTTGAGTTCCAAATATCGTGATTCAATTAAATTATGTCATTTTCCATCACAAACTTGATCTCTTCCCTCGTTTCTCTGCATTGAGACTGTAAGGACGTTTCTTGATGGTGATACATCCCTCTCTACATTAACATCATATATGGCCAAAGATGTATGCTCTGGCCTATTTACACAAATTGATTCAGTGTTCTGTAATCACTTTTGTAAGTCACCTAGCTGATTTTCTGGGAAAGAGTTGAACATTCTATTTAAGCTGATAAATATCTCCATGTTATCCAATCTCAGCTGACTTTAAAATTTTCAATTTCTGGTTCAAATGGCTCAGATTTATTTTTATTTTACTCCCTATTTCTCTAACCACTGTAAATACACTTCTCTCCTGACAATGTTCCCTGTCCTGTTGTTTTCAAATTAAAACAGTGCATTCAGTGATTATTTTCCTGCATACAGTTGTCACTACATAATTTGTATAACTGAGTTGATATAGTTTCCCAGAGAGAGGCAACAGTAATAACACCTAATCTCTATTGACAAAATTCCAAGCTTTGGCCTTTTAGTTGCTGTAGTTTTCATTGTTTGTCAACCAGTCTTGAAATACATTTTGGCAAATTCCCAAACTTTGGTTAGTTTTTCACAGAAGTTTGACACATAGCTCTTTTGTTTTATTTCTTCTCTCTTTTTGTTGCTCTTTTCAATTCCTACCCTTTCCATTTCCCTTTTCTCCTCCTTTTCTTCCAATACAGTTTTTTTCCTTTCTCCTCTAAATCAAGTTTTTTATAAATTTCAAATACAATCTTAGTTAATTCCAGAATGATTTATTAATTTCAGATCTCTCTTTTTATCTCTTAAGTGCAAGGTAATCAATTAATTATCTCATCCCTATGAGATTGTGCCTTTTTGCTGCATTCAATTTGTCCCCTAAATCTCTCAGTTGAGTCTTGGTCAAATATCTGAAATGATCCACTGTTATATTTTCTACTCCGAGAAAAATTTTAGGTACAGCCAAAGCCATTTTGAAATTCTAACTCAGAGATAGTAAGAACTGCCAATGCTGGAGTCAGAGATAACACAGTGTGGAGCTGGAGGAACACAGCAGGCCAGGTAGCATCAGAGGAGCAGGAAAGCTGACGTTTCAGGTCAGGACCCTTCTTCAGAAAAACCTGACCCGAAACGTCAGCTTTCCTGCTCCTCTGATGCTGCCTGGCCTGCTGTATTCCTCCAGTTCCACATTTTGAAATTCTAACTCATGTTACACACTTAACAACAACTCCTGCCTCTATGCTCAGTAACTCCACATCATTATATTTTTTTCAAGATTCACAGATTTCTTATGAACTCAACTAATTTTGATCTAGCAACGAGTCCCAACTTGGTTATGATCTTGACTTATCGATAATACTGGACAAGTCAGATCCCAGGGTAAGACCCTGGCTTGACAAATCTTTTTTTCTTTTTGTTTACCAAAGCGTGGTAAGAGGCTGCCAATGTACTTTCATCGGAAGAACATAGAAAAACACAGAAAAAGAAAACCATGAATTACTTTTCACTAAGCTATATCTATTTGAAATGGTATGATTACAAATATTAGAAAGATTCAACCTTTTCAATTTCAACATAAACCTTCCGGACACTAAAATCTCAATGTAGGTCACTGTGTCCACATTAAAACCCTTGCTACGGTTATAATTGGTTTCCTATTAGCAAAATTTTCTGCAATCACCTGAAGTTATTTTTCTTTATTAATATCTCTACCTGAATCCCTTAAACAATATTCAAGAAGCAAAAGGAAGAGAGAAATAAATGCAATATCTGTCACTAGAGTAAAAAGTGCTAGGGAAACTGTGCGACTGAAGACCAATAAGAAGTCCTTGGACCTAATGGGATGTATCCTAGGATATTAAAGGAAGTAGCTAAAGAGTTAGTGGATGCACTAGTAGTAACCTCCCAGGAATCCTTAAACTTTCGAAAAGTCCCAGAGAATTAGAAAACTGCCAATGAAAAACCCTTACTCAGAAAGTGAAGGTGACAAAAGACAGATAACTATAGGCCAGTGAGTTTAACATCTGTTATTAGGAAAATGTTGAAGAGTTTATTGAAAGGGTATAACAGCAGAACATTAAAAATGCATAATTTGATTAAGCAGAGACCGCATGGCTACATGAAGAGGAAATCATGCCTGACAAATTCACAGAATCCTTTGACGAGGTAACAAATAGGAAGAATAAAAGGGAAGCACTGGATGTAATGAATTTGTATTTTCAGAAGGCATTTGATGAGGTACCACACATTAGGCTACTTAATAAGGTAAGAACCTGTGGCATTGGGGTAGTATATCAGCACGGGAAAAGAATTGGCTAATTAATGGAAGACAGAGATTTGGGATAAGGGGATGTTTTCTGGATGGCAACCTGTAACTATTGGAGTGCTATGATAATTTACAATTATTTATGATAAAAATTGATGACTTGGATGAGGAAAATGAATGTACTAAAGCTAAGTTTGCGGATGACACAAAAATAGATGGGAAGGCAAGTGGTAAGAACGAGACAAAGAGTCTGCAGAGGGATATAGTCCGGTAAAGTGAGTGGACAAAAACAGAATATAATGTTGGAAACTGTGAGGTTATATGCGTTGGCAGGAAGAACAGAGGAACTGAATGTTATTTAAATGGAGAAAGACTGCAGAAAGCTATGGAAAAGAGGGATTTACCTGTTCTTTTCCATGAATCAAAAAAGACTAGCATCCAAGTTCAGCAGATAATATGGAAGGCAAATGGAATGGTGGTCTTAATTTCACAGGGAGTGGACTATAAAAGTAAGAAGGTTTTGCTAAAACTATATAAGGCACTAGGCTGAGCACAGCTGGAATACTGTGAACAGTTTTGGACTCCTTTATTGAAGTAAAAATATACTGACATTGGAGGCAGTCCAGAGGAGGTTCAGAAGGCTCATATTAAGCATGGAGGAACTGTCTTACGAGGAGAGATTGAGTAGTTTGGGTCTGTACTCTTTTGAATCTAGAAGAATGAGAGGATTCTTAAGGGACTTAACAGGGTAAATGCAGAGATGTAATTTTCCATTGTGGGAGACCAGAGGGCATAATCTGAGAATAAGCAGTCAAAAAGATAAGGATGAATTTGTTCTCTTAAGAGGGCAGTGAATCTGTGGAATACTTTACCTCAGGGAGCTATTATGACTGGGTCGTTAAGTATATTCAAAGCTATGATAGATTTTTCATCGGTTAGGGAATCAAAGGTTGTGGGGAAAAGGCAGGAAAGTGGAGTTGAGGATTATTAGATCAGCTGATATTGAATGACAGAGCTGACTTGATGGACTGAATGGCCTATTTCTGCTCCTACATCTTATGGTTTTGACTCTATTTTTCTCTTCACAAACGCTGCCTGGCCTGCTAAGTATTTTATGCATTTTCCACTTTTATATATTGTAAACTAATCTCCTGTCTTGACGGTGTTTGAAATATTGCTCTATTGAGATTTTGTTTTAATTCCAAGAAATGGAGTCTAGAGAATGCAGAGAAATAAACATTGATGTTTAAAAAACAGTTCACATTACAGAAGAGCAAGTTCGGGAGGTCTTAGAGAAAAAACGTTGGATGAATCTCTGGAACCTGATCTAATGTATCCCACAACATTGTGGGAAATGTTCCTCCCAGAACGAGGGAAGAAATTATGAGACCTTGCAGAAATATCTGCATCATCTATAACTATGGGTGAGGTGCCTGATGACTCAAGGGTGGCTAATGTACCTTTGTTTAAGAAAGGTTTTAAGGAGAAACCAGGGAACTATAGACCTGTGAGTCTGACTTCGGTTTTGGATAAATTATTGGAGGTGATTAAAAAAGATAGGATTTATGGACATTTACAGAGGCAAAAATTGATTAGGGATAGTCGGCATAGTTTTGTGCGAGGAAAATCGTGTCTCACAAACTTGATTGAGGGTTTTTCAGGAAGTTAACACAAAGATTGTTGATGGCAGATCGGTAGACGTTATTTATTTGGATTTTAGTAAAGCCTTTGACAAGGTTCTGCATGGTAGACTAATTAGTAAAGTTAGGTCACATGGAATTCAGGGTGCATTTGCCAATTGATATGTAATTGGCTTATTGGCAGGAGAGAGAGAGTAATGGTAGAGGGTTGGTTTTGGACTGGAGGCCTGTGAGCAGCAGTGTTCCACTGGATTGGTTCTGGGTCCTCTATTATTTGCCATTTATATAAATGATTTGGATGAGAATATAGAAAGCATGGTCACTAAGTTTGCGGACGACATCAAAATTGGTGGCACAGTCGACAGTGAGGAAGGTTTTCTAAGATTAAAAAGGGATCTTGATCAGATAGGTTAATGGGCTGAAAAATGGCAAATGGAGTTCAATCTGGATAAATGCGAGCTATTGCATTTTGGTACAATAAACAAGGGTAGGGCTTAAACAATTAATGGTAGGGCCTTGCGTATTATTGTAGAACGGAGGAACTTAGGGTGTAGGTACATAATTCTCTGAAGTTTATGTCACACATAGGGTAGTTAAAAAGGCTTGTGGCATGCTTGCGTTCATTGCTCAGTCCTTTGACTATAGGAGTTGGAAAATTATGTTGAGATGTACAGGACATTGATGACAACTTTTCTAGAATACTGTGTCCAGTTCTGTTAGTCCAGTTATAGGAAGGATATTGTCAAGCTGGAGGGGGTTCAGAAGAAATTTACCAGGATGTTGCCGGGTACGGAACATTTGAATTATAAAGAAAGGCTGAGTACGCTGGGAGGTTGAGAGGCGACCTGATAGAAAGTTATTAAATAATAAGAGGCATAGACAGAGTAAATGGTAAATAAACACTGAAAGAACTGCGGATGCTGTAAATCAGGAATAAAAACAGAAGTTGCTGAAAAAGCTCAGCAGGTCTGGCAGCATCTGTGAAGAAAAATCAGAGTCAACATTTCGGGTCTGGTGACCCTTCTGCAGAACTGGAGTAAATGGTAGCAAGAACTGCAGATGCTGGAGTCAGAGTCAATACAGTGTGAAGATGGAAGAACACAGCAGGTCAGGCAGCATCAGGGAAGCAGGAGAGCTGACATTTTGGCTCGAGACCCTTCATCTTGACCCTTCACCTGCTGTGTTCCTCCAGCTCCACACTGTATTGACTGGAGTAAATCGTAGTTGTCTTTTCCCTAGGGTGGGGGATTTCAAGACTAAGGGGAACATTTTTTAAGGTGAGAGGGGACAGTTTTAAAAAACACATAACAGGCGTATTTTTTACACAGAGGCTGGTTTGCATATGGAATGAACTTCTTGAGGAAGTGTTGGATTTGGATACAATTACAATGTTTAAAAGACATTTGGATAGATACATGTATAGGAAAGGTCTGGAGGGATATGGGCCAGGAGCAGGCAGATGGGACTAGTTTAGTTTGGGATCATGTTCGGCATGGACTGGTTGGACCAAAGGGTCTATTTCTGCGCTGTATGACTGTATGACTCTGCAACTCTAGAATAACCAGTTCTTTGGGTCCAGGTCTGCCTTCAGCTGCAGTTGTAATTTCTCACATCTGACAGCAAGTGGTAGTATTATCTAACATTTGACATACAATATATGAAAAAGAAAAGGATATGCATTTTATCACATTTTTCATGATCACCAGATTTCACAAAACATTTTACAAAGTAATTTTTAAATCATGGACACTGTTGTCTGGAAAAGTGTCCACAAACATCATTTAACTTAATAATCAGCTTATCTATTGTCATGATGCTGGTTAGCAGAACAAATATAAAGATATGTAATCTGTTAGTCAGTAATAGACCAATTTTTCAATCCAGCTGATTGTGAGATTGTGATGCCTTGTGTGATACAATACTTGATGACCTTATAGCGAAGGCACCCCTATGTAAGAATGATTATAATATGATTGAATTTGACATAATGAAATAAGCATGTGAATTTAACAGATATTTTTCACCCGTCTCCAGTGTGGAAGATTTAAATAGCATCCCAGAAAGATGTTTAAGTTAGAATATGAAAGAAAACAAGGAACACAAAACAAATTCAAGCACCAGGGAAAGAGTACTGAGAAAATTATTAGAACTAAAATCTGACAAGTCGCTTGACCCTGATCAGCTTCATCCTGGAATGCTAAGATAAGTCGCTGCTGATATAGTAGATGATATCATCTAATATGCCTGAGATGTAATGAAATAAGGGAACAGGGATGGATATATTAATGAAGAGCTAATTGAGTTTGAAATGGTTGTATGTGTATGAGGAACTAGTAATCAGGTGTCAGTTTAATGGAGTGTGATTAATTGAAATAAAGTTCACATAAAAGTGTGAGCTTGAATTCTGTTTAAATGCAGTTATCTTTTGGAGTAAAACATAGATGTGTTTGTTTTAATTTTCCAAAATTCCCTATATTATGAGAAGGTTTTATCAGACTGGAAAATAGCAAATGTGACTCCTTTAATCATGAAAAGGCTACAGAAAGCAGGAAATTTCAAACTGATTAGCCTAACATCTGTCAGAGGGAAATGTTGGCTAAGGAGGATTTGGAAAGCATTGATAAAATCTTAATGCAGGAAGGTTGCATAGTTTGTGAAAGGAAAGTCATGTTTGACTACGTTATAAGTTCTTTGAAAAAGTGACAAGCCAAGTAAGTAAATGGAAACCAGTATGAAACAACTCCAAGGAGGCAGGCATCCATCACCAAATCACCTTTTATTTATATGCACAGTACATGGACTCTGACTAGCCTGGTCAAAGCCAGTCCCCAGGATGAGGAGACTCTGAATCTCCTGTTTGCATCTGTCAGCCAGAGCTTCCTGATTGGCCCAGGTTAACAACTCTAATCAAGGATCCCATTGTCAATGAGATCTACCTGGCCACCGTTCTGATCACCACACGGTAGATTTCCAAAAGGCATTTTTTTCAAGGTGCCATATCCAAGATTACAAAGTAAGAGCTTGTGGTGTAATGGGTAACACATTGGCATGGATAGAGGATTGTTTAGCTGATTGGAAATAGCAGATGGAGATAAATTAATAATTTTGCATGAGTGGTGTGGGATGACTGGGATCAGTGTTGAGGCTTCAATTATTTATAAGTACACCATATCTCAATGTTCCCCTTTATCCATCTTGCCTGTCACTTCCTCAAATAACTCTAATAGATTTGAGCAACATAGTTTGAGAAAGGGAAAGCCAAGCGGAGTCTACCTGATCACATTCTGATTTTCTAAACATCCTGTTATTATCGGCTGTCCATTGATTTGAAGATGATGTCTAATTTGTTGTGGGTTTCTTCCATGTGCCCTTCTCTGGTCTGTATGACTGTATGACTCTGCAACTCTAGAATAACCAGTTCTTTGGGTCCAGGTCTGCCTTCAGCTGCAGTTGTAATTTCTCACATCTGACAGCAAGTGGTAGTATTATCTAACATTTGACATACAATATATGAAAAAGAAAAGGATATGCATTTTATCACATTTTTCATGATCACCAGATTTCACAAAACATTTTACAAAGTAATTTTTAAATCTAGACCCATGGGTCTTTCAATATATGAGGCAGGATATCCCATGAGGTAGTAGTTTCTGGAGTATAGGTTTCCATATGACATAAGACATGGAGAAGCAGAAATAAGCCATTTGGCCCATTGGGTATGCTCGACCATTTAATGAGTTCATAGTTGATACATTTATTCTAAAGTCCATTTTTTGCCTCTTACCTGGACCCATTGATTCATTTCCTTTTCTCTCCTTCTCTGCCATTGCTCTGCCTCATCATTAAAGTACTTGGATTGGAAGCATGATGCAGCTTGATTATCGCCATTTTTAATGATTTGTAGCAATCACCTCAAAGTCATTAAAGTCATTGCTGCTGAAGAGTTTCAATGAGAGCTTCAATGGCTGAATCTTACATTTTATTGGCTGTAAGGTGCACAAGTGTTTTAAAGGAATTCCCACTGTGAGACCTAGTGACGATTTGGAACAATAGTAAATCTGGGGATGTCAAAATGTTAGTTTTAAGGATCAAACAGAAAGATGCCAAAATATTAAAGATAAAAGGTTAAAACTTAATAGTGATGTAAAGAAAATTGCCATTGCCAAGCCAAAGCTAATTACTGGAAATTAAATGGGAAAGCTATTATAATAGTACAAAGGCCTAACAACTCTGCAGACAAGAGTGTGAAGGAAAGAAAATGAATATTAAAACCATAGCAGAGGTACAAGTGGAGTGGATTCCCTCAAAATTTCCTAGAAAAAGAAAGATGGCTCAGATGTCAAAAAAAATTATTAGCTGAATATTGCCATAGAAAATCAGACCACTGAGGTTTCTTGGATAAACTCGGCGCGTCAGACAGCATCTATGGAGAGAAAACAGAATTGATGATTTGGGTCCAGTAACCCTTCTTTTGAACTGCTTGCAACTAAGAAAAGATTGGCATGTATGCCAGTGATGTTCGGAGTAAACGATAGATGGAGATAGAACTCAGAGTGAGAAAACAACAGTTGGACAAAGGAATGGGGAAAGGTCAGTCTGGGAGAATCATTGGCTGCTAATTAGAACTATTAGTAGTTGACAATGGATTAATTGTGGTAGCAGCCTATCTGATGACAGGGCCTGGTGTGTGGGGGTTAAGGAAGGACATGGAAGACGGTGCTTAGGCCCTAGAAATATTGAACTTGATTTTGAATCCTGAAGGCTGCAGGGTTCCCAAGTGTAAAATGAAACGCTGTTCTTTCAGCTTGCGCTGAGCCTGAGTATCGGGCCTGCAGTCGTGCTCCAGAAAAGCTCAGCATAAGTAGTATTTCCTTATTCAAGAGGCAAATGACATGGAATTTAGTTACCTAACACGATTTATGAAAATGTAAGTAAAAAGAATGAAGACAAAGAAAATTAGACTAACATGCTTAGTCCGTTGTTTAAAGGTATGTGTTTTTTTTAAAGAGTTTGGATTCTAAAGTAGTGGCATAGTGACGAAGGGTTTCAGCTGAATTGTTGACTTACCTGCTCCTCAGATACTATCTGACCTGCTATGCTTTTCCAGCCTCACACCAGACTCTGGCTTCCAGCTTCTGCATTGTCTCCTAGTGGCATAAGGTGTTGTCTGTTTGTCTAAAGCGGTTTTAAAAGTAATCAGGTCAATCTTTGCAGACTGTGACTTTAAATCGATATGGACATCATGGAATGTTAAGGGAAGTTTGTTTATGTTGTTTGTATTGCAACAGGAAGGAAATAAATTAAGCCAACAGTAGCATGGTTGCTCAGTGGTTAGCACTGCTACCTCACAGTGCCAGGGACCTGAGTTCGATTCCAGCCTTGGGTGACTGCCTGTGTGGAGTTTGCTTGTTCTCCCTGTATCTACATGGGTTTCTCTGGGCGCTGTGGTTTCCTTCCACAGTCCAAAGATGTCCAGGTAATGTAGATTGGTCATGTTAAATTACCCCATAGTGTTCAGGAATGTGCGGGCTAGGTGGATTCGCCAGGATAAACGTGGAGTTATGGGGATAGGGTGAAAAGCTGGGACTGGGTGGGATGTTCTTTAGAGGGTCGGCACAGACTCGATGGGCTGAATAGCCTCTTTCTGCGCTGTAAGAATTCATGATGTTATTAGCTTAGCAGAAGTCAGATTGACCTACCATTTAAAGAAAGTTAAAGAGTTTTTAGTTCGGTTCAAAAGAGATCTGAATAGGTTCAGATGTAAGAATACTTTCCACCAGGAGAAAAAGAGTTTGTTCAGGGCAGTTAAGGGAATGTGTTCCTTCAGTGTAAGGGTTTAAGTTTTTGAAAGGACTTGCTTCAGTCAACCGACAGATTTGAGACAGAAGGAAAGTTCGTTTCGGTTATCTGTAAAATGATGGTGTTAAGGAGCAGAGATAAAAGGTACTGCAGATGCTGGAGAATCCGAGATAACA